>CATIWM010377898.1:0-25187 GCA_949671775.1 Mallotus repandus
CAACCAAGGGTTTAATTATTAATTTATACTTAATTAATATTAGATATTAATTAGAGTATTAAATTAATAATATATGTTGTTTCTAATTGGACTTGGATTAATGGCCTAAGATATATGGGCCTAGGCCCAAAAGAGTTTTGGACCAAAGATTAATCCAAGATGTTGAGAAAGCCTATGGACCTAATCCAAGCCTATTTATTAGATGGGTTGGGCTATCTAAGCTTATTCTTGATGAATAAGTTCCTGACTAGGACAAACATGACACAGTATGAAAGAGTTTCAGTACTAGAAAGGTGTTTCTAGTATTTATTATTATTTATCAAGAATTAAACTTGAGATGAGGTCATATGATACAACCATTAAAGTTTAACTAAACCTTAACTCTAGGCTATATCGAGATCTTCTAATGAAGGGATTTTAATGCACGGTAATTATGACCAAAGGGTTTGTGTGAATCAATACATGCATTCATTTCTAATTGGGTAGTTGTGATATCGATGCTAGGGTTCATTCACAACTTATGAGAACTAAATGTGTATTATTAGGATTTTCACATTTAAACTTGAAAGGAGTTTCAAATAATATTAAGTGTTGATATTATATTCTCATTGCCAATTAGACATGAACCTAGTAAGTCACACCTAAAAGAGTTTCATGAAATCACCATTAATATTAATCTAATTCTTGATTAAAGAGTTTAATCAAGTAATTAAGATTAATAGAATTGGATTTATGCTTTAAACAATGATTCTAGTATATCATGAAATCTATATCAACCAAGGGTTTAATTATTAATTTATACTTAATTAATATTAGATATTAATTAGAGTATTAAATTAATAATATATGTTGTTTCTAATTGGACTTGGATTAATGGCCTAAGTTATATGGGCCTAGGCCCAAAAGAGTTTTGTTCAAAGATTAATCCAAGATGTTGAGAAAGCCTATGGACCTAATCCAAGATCATTTATTAGATGGGTTGGGCTTGGGCCAAGTGTTGGCCTAATTACCAAGCCCAAGTCCATGTACAAATAGTGTAGTCAAATTTGTCATGTTTGACATACATTATCTCTTAAGTGAATATTTTTGACCTTGGCAAAGATAAGGTGTATATCACATTGATATATGTAGAGAATGTTTGTAGCCATAATACATGAGATGTATTAATTCTCTACATAATTCTTAGTGCACTAGATAAGTATACAAGTTGTATACTTATCATGATGAGTTGTACACTTATCATGTGATTAGGGTTTTGCTTTCTCAAGATATAAATACATAACTTAAGAAATATTCTTAAGGTTACAGAGTTTAGTGTAGAGACACACAAAATAGAGAAACACATAAACAAGAATAAACCTTAAGTGTTCTTGCAAGGAGATTGAATTAGTGCAAGTCTTGTAAGGGTTACTAGAGAGGAAACTTGCATCTAATCCAATCTAAGCAAGAAGGTGAATTGGTGGAGCTTTGATGTTTCAAGCTAGAGGACTAACATTTAGGAGGCTAGAGTATTTGATTCAAGTGTTGAACCTAACTACATCAAAGCTTGTAGATACTATTGTGGTTTACTTCAAACTTACGAGATTGTAAGTTTTTTTTAAAACTTAGAATTCCTAGATTGTTGCTTTACTTGTTTTTGTGACATTTAGCTATGTGTTAAATGTAAATTGTATCCTTGGGATTGGAATTCTTCATGTGATAAAGGGTTATGAAAGGAACATTTTTGAAATATGCTCTACTTAGGTTTGCGCTCACCACACAAGTCTTGGATGCCTAAGTAGCATAACCAATTCTATCATATAGATAGGGACATTTTCACCCAAATCTAGCCTAAAATTGTATTCCTATTCATCAAATACTTGAAATGCCTTTTCAGTTTTTTATTCAAATATTTTTTTCTTCTTAAATCATTTAAGATGATTGTTAGGATAATAAGGCAATAATTTATGGTGTGAATTTAATTTATGACCTCATCATAAGTTAAAGGCTTTAATATGACCAACTAATCACCATAAATTTGATATTTTTAATACTTCTTAGTTTCCATTTTCTATTTATTCATTCAAGAAACCTTATTTAGTTTTATTTCTTTTTATTTATCTTTTCAAATATTTATCTTTTATTCATTTTAAGTATTTTTCAATCCTTTTAGTTTTTACCTTATTTACTACTTCTCTTTTTAAACTTTGAATTTTCGTAAAATAATGGCCCTAAAATCTCAAAAAATAAGGACAAGCTGAAAAGAAGGAGCCTACTTAAGTGTTTGCGTTTCTAACCTCTATTCTCTTTATTTCATTTCATTTTATTTCAATTTTTGTTAAATTCATCTCATTTCGATTAGCATTACATGAATAAGGATTGTTATGCCATGATATCATGTTGATTGTCATATTATGTGCTTGTATATCATGTTAGTTTAGCATATGCCATGATTCATATATCATCTTTATCATGATCATGCATCATTAAATGTACCATATTTATACCATGTTCATTTATTCGTTAATGTTTAAATGCATAATGCCATGCTAACATGAGCGCTCATGCATCATTACATATCATATTGTTATTATGTGCTTGTGTAAATATATTATGTTTGCATTTATGTGTAATGGTTTATCCAAAATAGTACATATTTCTTGGAAGCATTGTGTTAACTAGTAAAGCCGACCCTACTTTGCATCCAGGCAGCATGGAGACGCCTCTGAATAAATGAGTATGCTCCTGCTAATATCTACATCTAAACCTAATGCTTTATCATGCAGACGAATTTTGGTTCCGAGCAAGGGATCCGAGTTTGCCTAATCCTTAACCGAAAAATTTCTGGAGTGATATCGAGTGGCGACTCCTATTTCTCTTGGTTGTGTGAATGAGTGTAAGTGCACTTTTGCCATCCCTAAACTCTTCCAATATTCCCCTCACATTCCCTCAATTTTCCAGTGATAAGAAAAAAAGGGATCATGATCTAAATAGTGCTCACATTCACATCAATTTATAGAACTTAAATATAACCTTTAACATACCAAATAACTATTGAATTAAAATATCAAAGAGGAAAAAGAACATTTACCAAATAATTCAAACAAGAGCCAAAACGACACTGATTAGGCGTAGAGTTAGTCTCCACAAACTTCTAGAAGTGAGACGAGCACAATGGTGGTAGTCGCAGTGGCTGACAGTCACCGAAAATGGTGATCTAATTATGGAAATTTAAGCTAAAAATTTTAAGATAAAATTGACCAGAATCAAGCCAAATTTCACAAAACTAAAACTACCAGCATGTTGGGAATGTTGAGGAGAAACTATGGTCAAAATGTGGTGGTAATCGAAGGTCATTTGGTCAGTAAACGGAGATGGTAAAGATGATAGGTTTATAATGCTAGATGGGGGAGTTCAGGGGGCTGAAAAGAAATCCTAGAGCTGCTAGCCTTTTAACTAGATAGGAGTTGGCAAATTACCACTTAGGTCCTTGCATATTCTATAAAATATTCATTTAGTCCTTCCACTTTAAGGTATATATATATACATCAAAAAATATAAAACACCCTGTCACAACAATAAAATGTAAAAAATAACAAAATAACAAAATAACAAATGTCCTCTATGTAAATATTTACATACACGTAGTTTGTTTGTAACACTTATATATGGAGAAATTCATATGCAATAACAATCTACTTTCTCTTCTTCTTTATTTTTCATAAAATATAATAGTGGTATGTTCAATAAGAACTTCGATAAGAATACATACATCTGCACAACAAGCTCATATGACTAATCTAATGAATAAGCTAGCAAATATGGAGAAGGGTAAATTACATTTTTCCCTCTATGTTTTGTCACATTACACTACTTCATCCCTAACATTTGAAAAAACATTTATTCATCCCTGACATTTGCTTTTTCTTGTACTATTTCATCCCTACAAAAGGACTAATGAGTGCTAAAAAAAGTAAATGTCAGGAATGAATAAGTATTTTTTTAAATGTCAGGGATGAAGTAATGTAACGTGACAAAACACGGGGGAAAAATGTAATTTACCCATATAGGAATAGTGGCTACCGACAAAATTAAGAATCATATAAGTCGAGTTAACAATCAATTGCAAGAAATCACTTTTAGTGGGAACATGTTGAGCGAAGAAGCTAAGTGTTATGCTTTATGGTCAAAGTTACGACCAAATCAAGTGTTTATGTTTAGCGCTATTTGATTTCACAATCCGCGGGCAAATTATGCCAAAACTCTCATAATTTTTCTTCAACAATATGTAATGTATCATATTGTTGAAGAAGACCGAAAACAATAGAATGAAAATTCTAATTCTGATATATATGATATTGTTTTAAAAATATCTACAACAATTTTTGTAACAGTACGGAATTCAATTCCACGGCTTTGGTGTTTCATATTTTAGAATATAGAATAATAATAATCTATGCAATATATGTATAATAAACAAATGTCATTTTCTATTTTAAAATTTGTTTAATGTCAACTAAAAAATATTTATATATATTTTATATTAGTATTATATCTTTATACAATATGTATTTGAAGATAAATTTTCATGCATTAAAAGTTATTTTAATTATGATTAAAAATAATTAATCTATTCTTAAAATATCACAGTATTGCACGGTATCATGCTAGTTGTATTTAAAATCCTAAAAGTTAAAATATATTTAAATTTAGAATGTTAAGTATTGCTGTTAATTTTTTTTAATTTTTATATGCGAAGCCTAAAGTTAGTTCAATAGAAAATCAAATCAATTGAACCAAACTTATTAATTTGATTTTTTTTTTGGAAAAATATTTAAGAGTATTTTAGTGAATAAATCTAAAAGTTAAGGGTTAATTACTATAACATTTATGAGATTGACCTATTATATTATTAGATTTTTATGCTTTCAATAATTAATTTAAACATTCTTAAAATTTTATTATGTTAAATTGTTACATCCCTTCTATTTAATTTATTATTAAATAGACCAATTTGAAAATTTGAAAATTCTATTTAATTCTTAAATTTATAATATAATTTTAAATTCATTTAGTTTCTTTATTAAATTAATATGGATTTTTTAATTTTTATTGTAATAGTAATTATAATAACTAAATAATTATTTTTTAACATAAAAAATTAATTTCAAAATAAATTTATTTATGACACTATTCCAATGTAATTATGTAATCGGTACTGTATTAGAGTTTATCATATTGATATGAATTTAATTATCAAATCTCATTAAAAAATCTATTTTAGTGAGTATATATGTGTATACACACATACATGTTTATAAATCCATCAAAAATTACAATTATAAAAATTATTAAAAAATCTTTTTCAATATGGCAAGTTTCATTCGAAGTGCAATGTCAATCATAAATTGATGTTAAAAATAAAAATTAATTAGTTACTATAATTATTATTGCAATAAAAATACAATAAGTGAAAAAACTTATATTAATTTAATAAAAAATTAGATGAATTTAACTCTATTATAAATTTAGAGACTAAATAGAACTTTTAGTTTCTTTAAATTGGTTCATTTAATAGTAAATTAAACAGAGATGTAATAATTTAATTGAGTAAAACTTCAAAAATATATTTATTGAAAATATAGAAATTTAGTAGTATAATAAGTCAAATGTCAAGAATGTTATAATTGCTTGAGAATAGGCTTGTGCATGGGTCAGAGCAGTATGGAGAATGCAAATTCTCCGGATTCGACCCAAAAGTTGAAGAATTCAAAAATAATTCTCCAGGCCTGACTCTAAAAATTTAAATTTCCATCCCAAATTGCTTTTAAATTTTGGAGCAATTTGAAGCGGAGATTCAGAGTAAATGGAGAATCCAAATCAGTTCGGAGCAAAATTAAAATTCGGAGATTTATATAAATTTTTAGTTTATATATTTAAAATTAATATTTAGTAAATTCATAATAATAAAGAACTAAATATTTTTATATTATATTTAATAATAGTACTTTTTATAAATTTTCTTTTTAATTTTTGTTTTAATATATATATATATATATATATATCGGTTTTGATTTTGACGTTTCGGTTTAATACAATTTGAGATGATTTGGTTCGGTTTTTTATTCAGAGAACTCATAATTTTCGGATCCGTTCTAATAAATTTTTTTGGAATGGTTCAGATAAAAAAATTAAATAATTAATGGAAATTTTTTATTAAATTTTTAAGATAATTCAGATTCTTCAAGATCAGTGCATAATTTTAATTGAGAGATTGATGGGTGTGAAAAATGGCATGAGTCGGTTAATTTCCAAGTGGCTGCAAAATGTGTGGAAGAAGATGGGGTGCAAGTCCAAGTCTTTAATGGTAAAATGGGATATGATTATCGATTGATGGATCGACGCGTGCTTGGGAATAAAGTGACCAACCCACCACCCCATCTGCTCTTCTACTTCGAAAGCTTTCGGTCGCATTGGCCACTAATGAAGTGGGCGTTTTCATCGATTCAATTTTTTGACTGAAATTTTTTTATTTTAAAAATTAAAGTGATTTAATTTGACTTTTAGTTAATTAAGTTTTGAAATTTTGGAATTCTATCTTATAATTTTACAGATAAAAATAGAAGAATTTCTTTGCGAATTATATGTATTTTGCAAAATATTTAAATGTATAACAAATTTAATGTATTTAATTTAGAGATAATAGTGCTATTAGTCCTATAAATTATATTATAATTTAATTAAATTCTAAAAAAAAATTTCTTAAACACATTTTATAAGTTTTAAAAACATTTTCTGTTATTTTTTTAAAAAAAAAAACACTTTCTACTAGTCTTATTTATCAGTCAAGTAATTTTCCATTAATCAATTCTTAAAATAAAACTTTTGTTTTTTACATTTCAGTATTAAAACTATAAAAAATGTTATTTGATATATTAAATAAATAATTTTTTATTTTTATTTTTGAATTATTTTATTATTAAACTTTTATAATAACTATATACTAACAAAAATAATTTTTAAAAATAAAAATAAAAATTATATTTTTTAAATTATTAGTTATATTGATAATGTTAAATAAAATTGATTAAATATTTTTAATTATTTTCAAATATACAATTTCAACTAATATATTATAAATGAATAAATATTTTTTATAAGAAAAAAATTCATTTAGTTTTTTCAACATTATAATTTATGTTAGATTTAAAAAAATTTAAACTCAATTAAATTTAAATGAGAAAATTTTTTTAAAATATATTTTTTTAAATTAGGTTATTTTATAATAATTATTTGAAAAATAAAATCATTTAACGTATTTTTATCATAATTTTAATTGTTATAACAAAATGTAATTAATTTAAGATAAAATATCACAAAATTTTCAATTTTATCTTAAATTAATTATATTTTATATTAACAATTAAAATTATTAATTAAAATATATTATTTTTTAAATATTTTCTATAAAATAGCTTAATTTAATGAAATATTTTTAAAAATGTCTAATTAAGATACAATTAAGTTCAAAATTTATTTAAAAAATGATATAAATTATAATATTGACAAAACTAATTGAGCTTATCCATGTATAAAATATATTTATTCATTTAAGATATATTAATTAAATTTTATATTTAAAAAATTAAAATATTTAATTAATTTTATTTATCATTGTTAATAAACTTATAATTTAAGAAAACATATTTTTGAATTTTAAATTTTCTTGAAATTATTTCAATGAGTTATATAATTATGATAAAAGTTAAATAATAGAATAAGTTATAAATAAATAAATAAAGATATTATTTATTTAAAATATCAAAAATGTAATTTTTTATAGTTTTAGGATTGAAATGTAAATAAAAAATATTCATTTTGAGAGTTGAGTAACAGAAAATTACTTTGACCAATAAATAGGACTAATGAAAAACTTTTTTAAAACTTATAGAACTTCATTGTAAAAATTTTTTTTATAGGACTTAAATGAAAAAATAATATAATTTATTGAACTATTAATATTTTATCCCTCTAATTTATTTAGTTTACAATTAAAATTATTTATTATGAAAAATAGAAACCAAATTAAATAAAAATTATCAATTTCATTTTTTATTTGGTTTGATTTTTATTCACCTCTACAGCTAATTAAAACTTACCAACTCACTGTTTATTTCTATATTTAAAAGTGTTTGTAATAGGGGTGAGCATGAGTTGAAAGAAATTGAAAATTTAAAGCATTAGAATTCATACAAAATTTTAGGAATTTTAAAAATAAACTCTTCAGTACCATATTAAATTTAAGAATCTCTATATCAATACCACTTTATTTTTTAGCGCGGTTCGATACAGAGATTTGGTATTTTTAGAACAAATCGATATATTAAAATTCAAAAATTTAAACACATCCATCTAAAAATTATAAATAAAATATATAACAAATGTATAGTATAAAATCAGAAATAACACCATTTTCTGTCAAAAAATCAAATTAAAAATCAATAAAATCTAAAATAATTTAATAGATTATAAAATTTGGAACCTACAATGTTAATTTTATATATATTTTTATTTTAAATTAAAATAAAAATCTAATGAACATTCTACAATTTTATTTGTTGTTAATAATAATAATAACAAGAAAATTTGAAATTATACAATGATAATTTTCTTATTTTTTATATTTTAAATTTAAATTGTAATATAATGGACATTCTACATTTTTACTTATTAATAGAATGATAGTAATAATAACAATGATGAAATTAATAAAAATATTTTATTAATAATTTATTTATTATATTTTAAACACAAAAATACTTATTTTTATCATATATTAATATATATTGGTTGACAATATAATAAAAAGTATATAGTTAAATCCACTAATATTTTATTAATGTTTTTAAATTATTTAAATTAATATTCAGTACTATATTTTATTTTTTGATTTGGTATAGTTTTGATATATTTTGGCATAATTTTTAGGTTGATTTTTTAAAAAAATTTAGTACTGTACAAATTAGTCATATAATTTGATTTTGTTTGATTTTAGATTAAAATTATTTAGTTCAGTATAGTTTTAATAACTTCCGACACATAGTTTTAATTTGATTTAATTTTTCTCCCTCGTGTACTCAATCATAGATTCCGTGGTATTTCGAAAGATAGATATAGTAGTAAATTAAATTGTTAATTAAAAGAAATAAAATCTGAATCATCAATTTAGAAAAAAAAAATCTTTTTTGTTATTTTATTTATTTTTATATTTTTAATTTTAACTACATTAAATTTTTATATTTTTATATATTATTTCATATACTTTTATTTTAATGATATTTAACTTTTATAGATTTATAATGAGTCGTTCTGTGAATCATTATAATAAAAATATTATTTTTGTTTGTTTATCCTATAATTGTCCTTTTATTGTCAATTTCTCCTTTAAGAAGTCTCATCATGTAGTGAACAAATCCAACTAAAAAAAAAAGTTACTTTTGCCTTTTATTTTCTTATTTTCTTATTCCACAGCCATCATAATTGCAACCATGTCAGATTTCCACATACAGATGTTTTTCTTCTTCTGATGCTTCTTAGTATTATTGTCATTGTTGTTTTCGTTGTTGTTGTGGTTATTTCTACTTTTTGTTGCCTTTTAAGAAGTCCTTTCATGTTCTCCACTAAATAGCACTAAGTAGGACTGTGTATTGTGCTGGTGACGTTTGCCTTGTACATTTACCACTTCTTGGATCTAACATTTTTAACATATAAATATTTTTCATCACAATTAGAATATTCAAATATTTTTTATAGTTTTTTCTAAATATTATACTTTTAAGTAATCGAATTATTTTAATAATTAATTTATAAATTAAGAAGATAAAAAAAATAAATATATTAAATTCTTTATTTTCTTCTTCGTTCTTTGCAATAACAATTATGACAATGATCTATCTAGAATGACAACAACGACAACTATATTGTGTTGTGTGGGAAATATTCAACAAAATTAACGTTGTATTGAATAAAATAAAAGAAAATAAAAATAGAAGTAAGTTTAATTTTATAATTCATTCTAAAGCAAGATTTGAACCATGCCTTGGAGAGGGAGAATACTGCTAAATCTCTACTTCATTAACTTAATACATAGGCTATTTAATAGCTTTTATAATTCCAAAATATCTATGCTTCTACGCATTATTTAGATATATATTAGGAGAATTTACAGTGTAAGAGAATTGTAATTAATAACTCCAAACTTAACTTAGTTGTAGAATATGCACAGACAAAAAGATCGAGGTGAATTGATGAGATTTTTTCTACTAATACTTCAAAATTTAAGTCTGTATTTGTATATGAGAAAATAAAGAATATGGATAATGGTATAGAATAGAAGAGATAATTGAGAATTGAATGATTAAATGTTAAGAGCATAAGAGTTTATATAGGTATATAGTTCAAACTTAGTTGTATTAGAAGTCCTTAGTCTTGTAGGATTGGTAGAAATAGATTTCTTTATAGAATAATTTCCATTATTAAGAATAAAATAGTTTACATCTCCAAAATCTTATCATTGCATTGCCTTAACGCTAGATCCATCTAAGACTGAAATAAGAAAGCATTCCCTGAGAACACACTATGATAAGAGATATGCCAAATACTTTTAACTTTGGGACACTCAACCAAAGCAGGAAGAATAGGGACACATCATATCAAACCAAAATATATCTATCAACCAAAGCCGCTCTAATAGGGAGACAAGAGGAAAAAGCACGCCATAAAAAATTCAAATTTCGGGAGGAACTTTAATGTGCCATAGCTTGCTTCAATTAACAACATGTGTTACCTGCTGATTTGAACTGACATCCTCTTATATAACTCGATAACCACTCTTGAAAGCGTAGATACCCTTCCTATACTTTGTCCATTGCCAGACAATGTAGATACCCATCCTATCTTTATTATTACACATGCTCAAAATTTTCTCAACATCCCACCTTAGCCCTTCTATCAGACACCTTCTCTATACCAGCCTCTACAGGGCCACTAGAAGTCATATAAGGATTTTGATCATCTAAAAGCTATGGATCTAACATTGGAGACATCTAATCCCCATAGCCAACTTGCCAACAACATCTTTTTTGAAGGATATTTTGAGTTACCAACATACGTCTCTAAGAAAAGCTTGGATTATAACCCAATTGAGCTTCCAAAAAAGAGCTAGTCTTGAAATAACGAGCTTTAAACAATGTAGCAACAAGTGATCCTATTTCAGAGAGGAATTTTCATCCATGTTTCCTAAGCATTGCACAATTAAATTTATGAATCCTTCTGAACTTGAGGCCCCCATCTTTTTTTAATTAGGTAAACACAAGTCCCCCCACTTTTTTCATTAGATACTAGCCCCATTAGCACCATTGGAATGCCATCAAAATGCATTCATCATCTGCGCTAACTCTTGATAAAGCTCAATAGGTAAGAGAAAGACATTTATATTATAATTAGGAGGAGCTTAGGCTACAGATAAAATTTTTGTACCAGCTCATGACAACATCCTCTTATCCTAACTGTTCAACCTTTGGCATAACTTCAACCTTTAGTAATCCTAAGTAATTACCCCCTCACTGTAGCCTTTTTAACTTTTAAAATAATACAAACATAAGCTCTAGTAGCTCAGAGACATTAGAGTTAAACATAACAGAATATTCTGAGAAATTTATGACCTAACCGAATTTCATACGCATATTACATTCATTTTGGTCATCTTAAAAAAAGAAATAACAATCATCAATGAAAAGTAAATGAGAGATAGAAGGCGCACCTCTCATAATTCTAACGCCATGAACTAAGCCTTGTCTTTCATATTTTTTCAACATAGCAAATAAGCCTTTCGTACAAAGAATGAACAAATACAAGGAGAGCAGTTTACCTTGATGCAAACCCCCAATGAGGAATAACCAAATCAGTTTTATGGGTACTATGCACCACTTGATAACAAAATGAGAATATACACTTCATAATCAACTAAACTCACCAAGAATCGAAGCCCAAAATAATCACATTTGCTTAAGAAACTCCCAATCTTTAGTGCTACGAACCCAATCTTACCATACCTCTTCCTCTTTAGATAGTGAGATAATTCAAAAGCAATAAAAACATCATTAGTTATTAGTCTACCTAGCACAAATGCACTTTATGTTTCTAGAACCACCTTAGGGAGAATAATTTTCAACCTATTTACTAAAACCTTAGCAATAATTTTGTACATGACATTTCACAAAGAAATTAGTCTAAAGTCACCAATTATTTCATGAAACTTCTTCTTTAGAATCAGTACAATGTTTGTATCATTCAAGCTTAGAGGTAAAGAAAATATGTTTATAGAAACAAGCAATTATGATATCCTTACCAATAATGTTCTAATGACTCTGGTAGAAAGTAGGATTCATGCCATCCGAACCTGGGGATTTGTTTGGATGCATGTTGAATAAGGCATCCTTAAATTCCTTTTGTAGTAAAGGGGACAATAACACTTATATGGTGCTCATCAATGAGTTTGTTATGGACATACAAAAGAACGGGATTAGCTAAAACACCCATAGAATAAAAAATTCTAAAAAATAGTTCACAATATTTATGATCAATCTAAACTCCTAATTGTACCAAGATCCATCATCATGCTTTAGCCATTGAATATGGTTCACCCTTTTCCCAGTGGAAGCAACTAAATGAAAATATTAAGAATTTTTGAAACCCTCATGAAGCCAGAACTGTTTAGCTCTTTGCTTCTAAATAACTTCATACTGATTTAAAGTTTTTAATTGATGTTTGACTTCCTCAAATTCCTTTATTGAGCGGCTTTCCCTTCTATCCCTCAGCCTCTGCATCTTAACTTTATGTTCTTGAATCTGTTTGTGAAAGTTCCTCATGCACCTTCCTCCCAGTCATAGAGAACTCTTCCACAATGAGTAATCGTATCCTAAATGGATGCCCTACCCTTTATTCTTTGACCGAGCCCTTTTAATAATCTCCCAACAACTAGGTTCACACAACCAAGCATTTTTAAAGTGGAATTTGCGCTTAACAATAACAAAAGACAGTAGATTGAATTTAAGAGAATCAACATATGATTTGAAGAAGTAACCTCAAGATTCAACAGTTTCATTTTTTGAAATTTATTAAGCTATGAATCCAACACTGAGGCTTAGTTTAATCTTTCTTCCACCCAGTGAGGAGTGCCACACCCTTTCTCTCAAGTAAACCCATAACCACTCATCCTAGTATCTCAAAGATCACAATTAAAGAAGTTAAGCTAAACCCCGTTTAAATCTATAACATGATCTATGCTCGCCCTTTCTTCTATTCTCTACATATTAGGTCGTTAAAATCCCTAATGCAACACCATGGGTAAGGTGAAATTGAAGCCAATCGCCACGTTAACTCCCAAGACTCATATCTTTTGCTTCTCTTGGGGACCCTGTAAAAACTAGTCAATCTTTATTTGGGGTTATCGTTCATTTTTGTTAAAACATCAATATGGTTTTTGGAATAACTAAGAAGTTGGGCCATGTCTCTTTTTTTTCCCCAGAGTAAGCTAATGCCCCCATTTCAGCCTAAGGCATCAACAATAAATCCACCTTCATATCCTAACTGGGCTCGAAGCCCATAATTTTTATGTTGATTAAATAAAATTTCAATTAATAAAATAAAAGTAGGCTTACTTTGGGAAATTAATTCCTTTAAAATCTAAATCACTCGTGGGTTGCCAAGCCTACGACCATTACAGCTTAACACGCTTTCAATTCTAGTCAAGCCAAGTAACTAGAACCTGCCTTTTTAAAGTTTCTTAAAACATCCATAAGATTTGAGCTTAATTCTATCTTTTGGATTAAAGTTTAATCCCCACTACTAGGCCTCCCATCATCCACTCTCCTTCTTTTAGCGCTTGTTATAATGACGCCTTCTATAAGAGTTTGATAAACTTACATATCTCCTAGTGTAATGCAAAAAAATTTCTTAAAGAAATTACTTTCTTTTCATTGACCTATATCAACTACGACATGCACTCTTTCCCTTTTTTAGTTATATATCCACCTTTATTAGTTTTCGAGATTAATGGCTTGATTTGTAACCCCTGCTATTAGTCATCATTCTATCGCTATTGCCATAAGCATTGTACACCATTTTTTTTATGGCAATGAATTCCTTAACCACTTGTCTCTAATTATGACATTTTGACATCTTGTTAGTGCTCACAACCATGGGCCATAAATATTTTCAATAACTCCAGTCAAGCTATTAAATAATTTCTCATAGTGGCAATCATAATGACTTAATTTACCATATATGAAACATAATATTGGTAGAAATTTGTATTGAAATGTTTATCTAGAACCAATCATCACCAACTTTTTTAATCCTCATACGATACTTTAGCGGCATTTGGACATCAACCTAAACCCTAATCCATATGTAATTCTTCCATACCCCATTAAAATTATGAACATTAGATTTAATAAATTTCCCTACATAATTTCCTACACTTACTCCAACTTTCACTGGCATGAACCTAGTGGTAGGTCGTGAACATGAACCCAAAACGTTGTATAAAAGAGGGGCACATTGGTTGGTTATTCATTCTCTTGAAGCCTATGGACAATAAGTATATATTTATTGAAAGTCCATGGCCCTCCTTTAACACTTTAGTGATATCGATTTCATGAAAAAATTGGAATAAGAATAATGTAGCATTGAACTCCTTAATACAAACTCCCTTAACCTGGCCTCTAGAGAGCTGTAATTGTGTGTTTCATGGCATTGAAATTGATAACCCTATTAGTAGGAAACCTTCTAACAGTATAGAGTTTTAGGTCTCCATCATTTTCTTGAAAAATCCTCTCCTTCAAGAATAAATCCTTCCCTTCAAGAATAAATCCTTCATTGCCTTCTTTATCGCTTAATGACAACTAAGGTTACCTTGCCCCCACAATATCGCTTTGTGACATACATACTACAACTAAAAATTTAGGATATGTGTACTAACATAACTTGTTATACAAATAAGATAAAAAGAAAACTTGTAATATAGACAAGACCATTTAAAAATAGGTTTCAATGTTCTAATAACAACAACAACAACAGTTTTATTATTATTATTATTATTATTGTTATTGTTGTTGTTGTTGTTGTTGTTGTTGTTATTGTTGTTGTTATTATTATTGTTGTTGTTGTTGTTATTATTCTCGTTATTATTATTATTCTGGTTATTATCATCATTATTATTATTATTAACTAGAACTCCAAATAAATTTTTGTTTTTAATTAAATCTACTAGATTGTTGAACAAAATTTATGAACCCTTAAATAGATTTAAAATAACAAAATTTTACTTTTAAATAAAGGGTTTACTAGATAATCATATGTTTATTCTATTGACATGAAATATTGAAATTGTTAATTTCTTTAATCCTTTCCTAGAAATATTTTCTTATTTATTTTATGCTGATATTACTTATAAAAGGTAGTTGTGAAAATGATATGAGTAAACATTGTTAGTATAGATGTGCCTTAGTGCCATTCTTTTAATATACAATGACATCATACTTTTAACCCTTTGGTAATAAAATATTCATTTAAATAAATTATTTGTTTATTTGAGTATTAACCTTTTAGCGTTATATTAAATGAGTTTATTATCAAAAGTTGATAATATGAGTGACAAATTCATTTAGTACATATGCTATAAAATGTTCGCAGTTGTTGGATTAATAGATGGGTAGTATTAATTTGTAGACTATTAGAGTTATTGAGTTCTATATAGTTTAGGACAATTGTTATAGTTATTATGTTGTTGTATATCTACACTAATGTATATCTGCACCACTGTATATATATTC
The DNA here is from genome assembly GCA_949671775.1 of Mallotus repandus. Lineage (NCBI taxonomy): Eukaryota > Viridiplantae > Streptophyta > Magnoliopsida > Malpighiales > Euphorbiaceae > Mallotus > Mallotus repandus. The sequence continues at coordinate 15,876 of CATIWM010377898.1, forward strand.
GGTGGTTCTCTTCTAATCAATACACAAGAGATTCATTACTGCTCAACTATTGATTCCTAAGTTGGTATTAGAGCAAAAACACCATAGAGAACTCTTCTAGCTCAACTTCATCTTCTTCCACCTCTTCTTCTTCTTCTTTAACAATTCAATTAACTTCATCAGCTCCTACTCATATTCAACAAACCTTTTCTATAAAATTAAATTCAAAAAATTATGTCCCATGGAAACTTTAATTTTTAGCCCCTTTTTAACTTCTATAATCTTCATGGTATCTTAGATGGAATTGAACCTCAGCCACCTAAAGAAATTCAAAATCCCACTACTGTATATCTACACCACAATATATATATTTGGTGGTTCTCTTCTAATCAATACACAAGAGATTCATTACTACTCAATTATTGATTCCTAAGTTAGACTATCACTTTTGTGCAATTTTCTTAATCGGTATGTGATATCGATAGTTGGAGGTGGTGAGTCTTATACTACTTGATATGAGATATCAGAATAGACATGTGGATACTCATGTGATACGTGGATCCAATTGTGACGTAAGATAAGTGATTGCATAAAAGTTCACTTTTGTCAACAATCACTATCTTAGACATAATGGTGCATATAGTCCTTTGACCTGAGGTGAAACGGTCACCCATATATGGTTGGTTAGAGTTTGTTACTTCTTATATACATGTGCTAGCCACCTATAGGTATATGGCGTATGGTGGCTCTAGTCAATTATATGTAGGGATGAGTGATCGACCAATGTGGAATTCATTACTTGGAGTGAATCAGGATAAGATCCTATGCTATCTAAGTTATTTTCAATGAATAAGTACATGGCCAGGTCAAACTTGACTTATCTGAAAGAAGTTTTGGTGCTAGAAAGAATTTTTAGTAGAAATCATGTTTTATTAAGAATTGAACTGAAGATGAGGTCATATGATTGAGCCAATTAGAGTATGACTTGATCATGACTCTAACCAATATTGGGATCTTGTAATGAAGGGATATTGAGTGCACTGTAATTATGTTCTATAGTTCTTGTGAATCTATGGATAACATTCATTTCTAATTTAGTGGTCGTGACATCTATGCTAGGGGTCACTCACGACTTATGGGAACTAAATATGATTAATTGGGATTTTCACATTTAGTTTGGAAAGAGTTAATATAATTTTCCATTGCCATTTGAACTTGAACCTAGTAAGTCACACACAAGAATTTGCATCGATAATGATAATTATTGATTTACCTATTAATTAAATTGTTTAATTACTTAATTAAATTAATTGAATTGAATTTGAGCTTGTGTGGGGATCTAGCATATCCTAAAATCAAATTTAAAGGTTAGGACTATTAATTATATGATTTAATATTAATTTGGACTTAATTTAATAAGGAACAAATTGATATTTGGCACCAATACGAGTTTGGATATAGGCCATGAGATGGACCGTAGAACTGTAGCTTAAGGGATGATAGATGGGGTTGGATATTGATGTGTATTACTGAGATGAGCCTTATTTAAGTGTTAGATAAAACCCATAAGTCTAATTAGTGGATTTTATAGAGATGAGCCCATTTAAGAGTTAAATAAGCCTAACTAGTTAAAGTCCACTTACTAAAAGAGGTGCCACCTAAGCATATGATATGGCGGCCACTTAGGCACATGCTTTCCATGCAATATGATTGCATGAGTGACACTGTGGCAAGGTGTCATAAGCATGCACCTTTAGTTAGTGGACAATCTTTATATGCATAAGGTTGTTTATTTTACACTTAAAGTGAAAAGTAAGTGGACAAACTCTACATGCATAAGGTTATTTTTACTCAAAGTGAAAAGTAAGTGGATAATCTTTATATGCTTGATATGGCTTATCCTACACTCAAGTTTGAGTTAGTGAAAAATCTCTGCACATGCAAATTAGTCTATCACATATACACTGAATTAGTGGATGTTCTCTACATCACTTACCACTTCATATTGGAGATATTCAAACACAAAGAGAGAAAACAAGTGAGAGTTCTCAAGAGTTGAAGTCTTTTTCTTTCTTCTTTTTAAATGTAGTGAGTTTGTGAGTGAATTACAAGAGTTGTATTTTATACATTAGCCCATAGTCATCATCCATAGAGTTTGGGTTATGCAAAAGTTGTGAAACTAGGAGGCTACATTCATTCATCCATTGGAGGCAACAAGTTCTACATCATTCAAGTCAAGGAAGGAGCTCTAGCAAGTTTTATGGTCACCAAAGGAGGAGCTTAGTAGTAGAACACTATCAAAGGCTTTAAGTCATTCTGGTGCTTCTTGTGTGTTTTGAGCTAAAGGTGTCACACATGGGGAATTAGAAGCTTGTAGATTCGTATGAACCATATCCTAAAGCTTGTCGAATGTGCTACCCACATTTAGAGTTTGGAAGAGTTAATAAACTTTTAGACATAGTTCTCTAGACATCCTATATATTTGGTTGTTTGTGAAACTTTGATATATGTTGTTCTTTTAAGCATGCTTGCATTTAGTTGTGTAAATTACACGTGATGTGAATTTTGGGCTGTTTGAGATTCTTGCCTTTCATGCAAGAATTGCATGTTAGGAAAAAGTTTTGAAACTAACCCTAACTAAATTCGTGTTTACACTTGCTTCCGCTCATAATATGGTGCATGTAATTGATACATTCAAACATCTAGCTTTATATTTTCTGTCTAAAAAATATTATTAAAATACCTTTGATTTTTGAGATGTTGATACTATTGTTTCAAAATTAATGTTCTTAGTCTTAAATTTTTAATAATTGTACGAGAATTTAGTCTAATCATATATTTTTATATTTAATGTGGAGGTTAAATGACTATTGATTGACTAAGTACTAAGGAGTTGTTCATTTCTTTTAAAATAGATAAAAATTAATTTTACAAGTCAACAACGTATAATTTAAATCTTACACATTATGATATCCTTAAATAAAAATTGTCTTAGATCACTCCTTCACTTATTTAGTGCAATTTTTAATATTTGTTCATTAAGGTTCCGTTTGTTTGCAGAAAATATTTTTTCTTATTTTCTAATGTTTAGATTATCTAGGAAAAATAAGTTAAAGGAAAATAATATACCAGTCAAAGAAAAATTACTTTGAAATAAGGGAAAATATTTTCCCATTTTAAGGATGGGAAAATGTTTTCCAATACCTTTTCTAATGCATTCTCTCCTTATTTATTGTCTTTTCTTTTAATTTTCAATGCATTCTTTCCTTATTTATTGTCTTTTTAGTGTTGCAACCAAACATAGAAAAATATTTTATTTAGAAAATATTTTCTCTAAAAAATATTTTCAATATTTTTCAAAAATAAAATATTTTCCACAAACAAACAGACTCTAAAAGTATTTTTTATGTTCAATAAATGAAATTCATCTTTTCTCTCAAAAGATATCAGGAAAAAATAGAATCAATAAATGAAATGTATAAAAAATTGTATTTCATATAATTGGAAATAGGATAAAATGACATTTATCTCTACTGATGTGGGGGGGTCAAATGATCCACTCTCTACTTAATATTCAAAGAATAAAAAAAATATTAAACTTTTGTTTTCAAAATAGATTTTTCTTTATTAAGAGTTTGAAACATGACTGGAGAAACTTTAAACACAATAATTCTAGGATCACTTCTTTTACTAAGAACTAAAATTCTTGAAAATTAAACTCTTAAAATTTCTAAATCTTAGAAAAACTTTATCAATATTAAAAATTATTTTAATTTTCCATCGTTAAAATATGAAATTAGAGTATTTCTTTTACTTCTCAATTTTGAAGTACGTGCAATGCTTTATTTATACATCACCTAAATATAAAGAATTCTTTTCCCATCAAGAGTGAATTATCAATAATTTTAACTCTAAAAGGAGATTTTCAAAAGTCCATTTTTCTTATAAATATTTTTTAATGATATGTAATATTTTGAATTCTGTTCATGGATCATCTTGCAACAAAATTTTATTTTATTTTTGGGTAACTCACTGAACTAATGCTTTAATTTGGCCCATTTCTTTACTCAATTATTTTATTTTACCTGGCATGCCAACCCTTTGGCCAAGAGCAAAAATTAGGCTTGGATATGGGCCAGTTTAGACCCTGAATCAGACTAAAATTGATCCAGTTAAAATTGAAATCGGAATTGGTTAAATTTAGAATCGGGCTAAACCGGTCTAAAACCATGCGGAGAACTGATTTAGGGTTGGTTTCTCTCCTCAAGTGGAACCATGAACCGACGGTTCCAGTTTCAAACTGCCGGTATATATATTATTTTATTTTTCTCATTCAATGATGCGGACCATATTGTATTGTAATTTTTGGACGAATTCGTTAGGAGAGGTTTGCGCAATGGGACTTTAAAAAGCTCTAATTTTCAGCTCCAAATGAACCACAAAGCCCATAATATATCAAAACGAAGCTAATTCAGAGACCTATATTTATTATTTGGATTGACTGTAACGGGCTAAGTTTTAGGCCCAAATTCCATCATTTAGGTTTTTAAAATTAGCTTTGAAGTTTAAATTCATTTTTAATATGTCTTTTGGTCTTTTCACCCTTTTCTTTTAGGATTTTGTATTGAATTTTAAATTCGTTTTAAGCATCAATAATCTCGCCAGGATTTTGTATTGGATGTTTTGGAGACAATTTTGCTAAATTTTAATATAATTTTTTATTTCCTCTAATTTTCGACATTCTTTTGAGAATTAACGATGATTGATGCTTATTTTTTTGGTATTCGTTTAAATCAACAAATTAATAGAAGATTGTATTCCGGATATTCATGAGCGAATCAACGGTTTGCAATAGCTATCCTTATTTTATTAGGTTTCTGCTACGTCATTTAATTTATTAATTCAAACCCTTTAAATTTTTTAAAAAATAGTCAACATGTAAATGATCATTTTTTAATTTATAAAATAAGTTAATATATTTCTTTTAACTTTATTTGTAATTCAAACTCCTTGAATTTTTAAATTTCAAATCATAGTCAATTATAATTTTTTAATTTATTTTTATAATTTAATTTTTAATTCAAACCCTTTTATTTTTTTCAAAAAAATTTCAACACTTTTTTTCTAGTCTTCAAATCACTAGACCAAACCCTTTAAAAGTAATTTATTTCAATTTTTTAAAATTATTTCTTAAACTGAACCGAAATCGGTCCAATTTCAAACCGGTCTAGAACCATAGAGGTGGCCAATTTTAATCTAGTTCCACCTAAGATGAAACTGTAAACTGCCGATTTTGATTTCTTGAACTATGGCCACCCCTAGCAGCAATGCAGGCCAGAATTATATTCTGGCATTACATTTCATATTATTTTTTAAAAAAACAATTTAATACAATGTAATTAAAAATATATCATATAGTCAATTCCTTTATAAGTGATGTAATACTCATTACTTAAAAAATTGAGCGTAAATTTAATTATTCATTTATTTTATATTTTTATTAATATTTCGTTATTAGGTATTATCCACTACCATCGGTCACACAATTTGATTATTGGTTGCTAAATTTCGGTAATCAGCTACTGTAATTGATCACGTATTATCAAGTTTGATGAAAATCATTAAAATAGTTAATTTATATTTTATTTTTCTATTTTTAAAATTTTAGTATTTTATTACATTATTTTTAAAATTTTAGTATTTTATTACATTATTTTTATTATTTTAGTATTTTATCACATTATTATTTCAAAACAAAAAAAGTATTTTATCACATTATTCGTTATATTGCATTGTAGTAAATATGCCCTAATAATTGTGGGACGTACATTCATAAAAGTGATTCCTATTCAACTTTTATAATCATTTTTATGAATTTTAGGGCATATTTAGCGCAATGTAAATCTTTTCAAAATAAGCTAATTCTGCTAAAAGGAATTTATTTATTGTTGGGGAAGGGTGAGAAAAATAAATAAAATAATAGCTAACAAGATTTATATAAAAGATTCTAATATGGAAAAAACTACGTGCAGAAGAGGAGAGAATCCACTATTGTGGAAAAGAGCATAGAAGAGTGTTCGGAAGCCTACAACAAAAGACTATTTCAAATTGGAGAAAAATAGCCCCACAATTAAAATGTATATCCTGCACGTTGCATGGCTGTACGGCTGTTTCATGTTCGTCAATGGATTAAGAATACGACTTGATCAAAAATAGTATCGTGGCGAATACGGCTGGGGACATTGCATGTCTTAGGCCATGTTTTTCTTTGAATAAAACTTCACGGATTGCTGTAAAGATAGATATGGCTAAGTTGCCTTTAAAATTGATTTCCTTCAGTAGTAAAGGTTCATCGCCCAATCCCTTTCCTTCATCATAGATGTCCGGAAAAATCCATAAACCCATTTTCACCAAAAATATTGCACCGCGAACCTGTCGAATCTCCAACTGAATTCACGTTTTGAACTTTAATATTTATTTTCTTTTAATTTTTAAATTATTCTCAAACACACAATTATCCTCTTGTTGTTCCACTTTATAAACAAGCTACCATATAAACCACCAACATTTTGAATTTTGATTTATTCTGTTTGATTTGAACAGAACCATAAGAGTAGTAAAGTCTCCCAATAACCAAGTTAATATGACTATATACACCAGAACGTGACTTAAGCAAGATGTTATATGTATTTAACTTTCAGAAAAACACAAATACATAGTCTTCTCTTTCCTTTCTATCCATTCATGGCCATTTTTGCTAGCTAACATAACATAAATAGTGTTATAAGTACATGAGATTTGTCGGTATGAATTTTAGCTTGAAAATATTCCATATTAATTGAAACTTAGAAGGGCTTAAGTGGCATCACACATGAGCTCTTTTTTTTTTATCCATTTTAGATTTGGTCTTGAATGTTTTCTCCATTTTTTTGGTAAGCCCATTTACTCCATATATATATACAAAATAAAATGATCAAATTTATCCCGAACTATGATCCATTTTTCAATTATATCTTATTCTGAAAGTAATATCAATTTAACTATTTAACTTTATAAATTATCTTAATTTTATCATATTTTAATTTAAGGGTCTAAATATATTTTAAAATTTACTTTTAAATCCTTATACAATAAATTTATTTATTAAACTTATTTTTTCTTATTTTTTAACAAAAAATAAAAGGTAAAAATATTTTCAAATGTTAATTTTACTACTTTCAAAATAACCTCAAAATTTAATTTTGAAATATTTTCATAAAATTAATTTTTTTACATTATTTATATATGGAAATTTTCATATTTTAATTTTTCTAAAACTTATTTCTTGACTTTCAATTATATTATTTAAAAATTTTCTAATAAAGATTGAACACAAATACAAAAATTTATTTTTTAATAATAAAACATATTTTTTTGAATATTTTCTAAAGATTGAAAAATTATTTTCTAATAACAAAAAGAATTTTCAAATCTCGCAAAATAAAAAACACAACTTATAAATCAATTGTTATATACTTTAATATTGATAAGGATAAAAATATAAAGGAATTTTTTTAACTATCACTATCAAAAACAATGAAACTTTTACGAAGTTTTTTTCAAAAAGTTTTTTTTTATCATAATCATAATTTTAATATATATTAACTGATACAGAATCAATGTCAATAATCTCTACGCTGCTAGATTTCTACCATATTGACTAAGTGATATGTAGTTGTGATCTGTACGTAAATGAAAGTTATTGAAATAAATTATTGACGTTGAAAATATCTTTTTGAAAAATAAAGAACTTCTTAAAATTTCTATTTTTTTATAGTGATAGTTAAGAAAAGAACTTCATTTATATTTTTTTTATTAATATTAAAGTATAAAATAATTGATTTATAAGTTGTGTTTTTTGTACTACGAGCTTTTAAATTATTTTTTCAAAAAATAATTTATATTATTAAAAAATTTTGCATTTGTGTTCAATCTTTGTCAGAAAATTTTTAAATAATACAACTGAAAGTTGAGAAATAAGTTTTAGAAAAATTAAAATATGATAGAATTGATACAATTTGTATAGTTGAATAGTTAAATTAATATAACTTTGAGAATAAGATATAATTGAAAATTGAATCAGAGTTCGAAAAAGATTTGATTATTTTTTCGTATTTAAATAGTTATTTTATAGATTGAAAAAAATAAAAATGATCAAATTTGAGGAGGAGCGGAAATATTAGACCTACATCTATATATGGTTCATGACATATGGCTATAGCCAAATAATTTTTATGTTCTTTGATGCGTCAATTTCAATCTCTTTCATGTCTCAACACTTGATTTAAAATTGACTCTTACTGTATCAAACTTCTTATCTCAATGCTTGTTATATGGCAATGTCCACTTGACCCTAAATCTTTTTATCATTTATTATTCTATTGGAGTATAACTATACCCTTGAAAATTATGTAAAGCATTTTTGTGTTTCTTTTTGTTCTTTCTTCCTTGTATATAGGGAAAATGAACAATTCTACCATGAACTTGGTCCAATTTTTAATTATATTTTATTTTTAAAATTATATCAATTTAGTTATTCGACTTTATAAATTGTATCAATTATAATCCATTTTAGTTTAAGAATCTAATTGTATTTTTAAAAAATTACATTTAACTCTTTTTTTAACCAAAAAAAAATGGTTGAGAAGAATACTCTTAAACGTTAATATTACTACATTGAAAATAATCTCAAAAATTAATTTTAAAATATTTTAAAAAATTTTAACCTTTTAAGATATTTTATATCTCAAAATTTTTCATATTTTAATTTTTCTAAAATTTATTGCTCAAATTTTAAGTATATTATTACAAAAAATAGTTATATATATATAATAAAAAATGCTAAAAATATTGAATAACAATATAAAGACAATTTGATTTTTTTTGGAAAAATAAAAAATTTCTTAAAATCATGCAATGCAAAAAATATAATTTATAAATCAATTCATTATATACATTGAGAATTAAAGATGATATTCTAAGAATATTAGATAACAGTATAAAGACGATTTGATTTTTTTAAGAATAAAAAAAATTATTAAAATCTTGCAACAAAAATAAACACAACTTATTAGTCGATTTATTATGTGCTCCAGTATTAATAGAAATAAAAATATAGAGGAGTTTTTTTTATTATTACTATGAAAAATAATGAAAATTTTAAGAAGTTTTTTTTATTAAAAAATGTCAAATATTTTTTATATTCTTAATTAACAATTTTATTATCTCCAATGCACTCCTTTTTTTCTAATCTCCACACTATTTTTCATGTTCCATATTAAATTTTTTTAACTA
>CATIWM010377964.1:0-14295 GCA_949671775.1 Mallotus repandus
AAGAATTACCAGACTCCATTAATCAGTTACAAAAATTGAAGGATTTGGATTGCTCGGGTTGTGAAGGATTGAAATTGACTCCTTTGAATGGTTTGCTCAAGTTACAGAATATCAATCTTAGTGGCTGTTATATGGCAGAATTTCCAAAAGTTCTCTGTTCTTTGACGTCATTGGCATGTATAGACTTGAGTGAAAATAATTTCAAGAGCATACCTGCTTGCATCAATAAACTTACTGAGTTAGAGAATCTCTGTTTAAATAACTGCAAGAGACTTGAAGTTTTACCTGAGCTTCCATCATCTCTAGAAATTTTACAAGCATCAAACTGCATTTTTCTAGAATCAGTATCAACCGCTGTATTGCCATTTTTTGAATTAAGATTGAATAACTGCATCAGTTTGAAGCAGGAGGAATCTACAAGAATCGTGGACCATGTATTGAGTACACACCTATCTAATGATGAGGTATATATTTCTGTTTTTCTGCTGTGTTGGCTTTACAAATCAACTAGCTATATCAAATCATTTAAATTGATTTTATTTTATTTGTACAGAGAAAATGCCGCTTGTGGCTTGATGGAAATGAAGTGCCGGAGAGGATGATGTATATTAATGACATTGGTTCATCTTTGTCGATCACACTCGACCCCAATGACCAGTTAATTGGTTATTCTCTATGTGCTGTCCTTGCACCCCCTGCTGGTCCTGTAAAATGTTCTACCATCTTACCTGACGTGTCCGGACATAGCCACAAAATTCAGCATCATTATGATTATTTATATAGTCTAAAACCTCAATCGGATAGCTTGTTCCTCTGGTATGAAGATACACCATATTGTATTGGTGCCATAGGCAAGGCCTCATTTCACTTCAGTAATGGAGTACTAAAGTGCGGTATTCATCCAATATTTAAAGGATCAAGAGAGAATTAAAAAAAAAAAAGACGACAAGACCACAATGAAGAAGAAGACTACTCATCGGTGGAATAAAATCTGGACTTAAATCTCTCTTTAGTTAATTCGCATGAATCCATTGTCCATCTCTTTATGTTATTCAGGTACATATAAATCCTCTCTACTTTTCACTCTTACATTGTCTTCTAGCTAAGGCATATATATTATTAGAGCAATAATATTTTCTCCTTCAAATTATTATCATATATACATAATCAGCATTCCATAAAGAACTATGTGCCTAATCCTATCATAACCAAGAAATTGATCTCTAATTCCTTCGAGGGTTAATTGCTATTTGTCAAACTTGTCAAGAAAAATTGCCTCTATAAAAAATCACTTTTCGGGATGTTTTATTAAAATAGTTTCTAAAACTGACTAAAAATTCCCTCCATTCCAAAATGCAACCCTGCCATATTATAGTGACGAAATTTATTCAATAGCAAGGAAAGTAATTGTACTTGAACTATGCAGTTATTTGCACTGCCATATATTGAACTTGGTACCTGCATTATGAAGTGTGTTTCTTAGGCTGTGTTGTTTGCTCATAAAAATAGAGAATAAGGATAATGAATGGTGGCATTCTTGATTACTGTTGAGTTGTATGTGGACAAGTTCTTGCTCAGAATAGCTTTTGTTGAGAGTGGTCTAAAGAAGCAATTATCGGAGTAATGGTTCAATTAGTCCTATAATAGTTTGGGACAGGTATTTATGCGGAACTGGCTTCAAATGGAATGCTAGTTAGCTGGAACAGCTGCTGTTCATAGTACTTGTCTAAAGCTCACTCGAAGCTGCTGAAGTACCTCAAAGGTTATTATGTGAGAAAGTCAAATAAAGTGAGAAGAATGGATTGGAGAGGGTTACAGTGCTTTATACTTGTTAATATTTGAAACATTTTTTAGTTTGCATAAACATATTAGCACGCCTATGAAGCGGTTTAACATATATAAATTACTCTTGGCATTATTTCTATCATTATTTACAATTGCTACAAATGGCCAAGTATGAGATATATTCTTTTTCTTTAAAAAGACAAATATTTCACGCAGAAGCTTAGAGTATATGGATCTATGAACCCTCACGTAGACTGATTAATGTTTAAAAGAATAATAAGGATTTCTAGCTTTGTATTTGTTCCTTATACAACAAGAGGATATGATTTTGTTTACATTTAGATGGTAATGGCCCTGCTGCTCCAAGAGATTTCCTTGTTTTTAAGGCCTGGTATGAGGAGGGTTTTGCCCATGATACATTGGCCAATTTGCCGGTTTCATTGTTGGTGATGAAAGTGATTGAAAAAGATGTATTTCATATATTTGAATAAATGTTTACAGAATTGTTTATAAAGAGCTGTACAATAGGTTTACACGAGAAGATTAATGAATGTAACAATAAAATAAAATAATACAAACAAATATAACAACCGGATGAGAGTGAGTAACAAAGTGTCTCTTATCAGGTTAGACAATAAGAGCATGCTGCAGTCTTTGTTTCCTTCAATCCATATGGGAATTTTGACCTCTGTTTATTTGATGAGAAGAAGGCAAGTAAGTAATCAGTTGGCTTTGCTTATGCGCTCAGATCTTAAAACAGTAATTAAGTTGTTTTTTTTTTTTAACAAAACAATAATTAAGTGGCTCGTAGTTTATATATAGTTCTTGACTTTTAGTTTGATTTTATTACATGACTTATCGTTGGATTGGAGTTTGTTGACATTTGGTTGTTAAATTTAAAGTTCCATTAAACTAAATTTAGGATGACTCTTGGAGTTTGTTTGGATAGATTCTTTTTATTTTTTCCAGTGACTTACCAAAATAAATACGCTCTTTTTCAATTTAGTTTTAATTAATTAATCTTTCTAAACTGAAATTCTTTTTTATCTTTTTTTTTTTTGCATATTAGTTTTGTTAACTAATTTTTTAGTTATTAATGTTAGTATACATATTTGTCGCTTATTAGGTGTTGCAGTTTACTGATTGAGACGACTAAATAATAACGGTGAAAGGAACAATTGGTCTTTGCTTATACGCCTATCATCATAACGTCGTCATCGTCAAAATTCATTCTGATCTTTTTTGCGTGTTAGTTTGTCATTTTTTTAGTTATTAGTGTTAGTATACGTATTTGTTGCTCATTAAATGCTGCAGTTATGGGATGAAACGGTTGAACAATACCGATGGAAGGAACAACATCATCAAAATTCATTTTGATCTTGTTCGCATATTAGTTTGTTTTAATTAATTTCTTTTTTTTATTTGATGTCGTTTGTTAGTATCTCATAGAGTTACGATTATTAGTTTGTTAGTTGTTAGTAGGGGTGTGCATCAGATGGGTCGGGTCAGTTCGGGTGCACATCAGGGAAAACTGAGCGGTTTGGAGGGTGAAAAATGGGCACCGACCCGACACCGAATTTGAATACAAAATAATGGGTCGAAATTCCGAAATTATTGGGTTAATATCCGATAAATCGGGTCGGAACTTAAAATGGACTTTGCACTGAAATTATTTTAGCCCAATACACTAAAATGAAATAAAATATACTTGAAGCCCAAATGTAAGCAAGCCTATTATATACATCCTTCACAAAATAATAGCCCAAATAACCTATATAACTAATTATGGGCTTGCCTATTACATATATTCTTTACAAAATAATACCCCAAATAAACTATATAACTAAATTTGGGCTTCAATGATCACTTACAACATTTACATGTAATATATTTTTTTCTCTAACTAGAACTTTACATGTTCATTTACATGTAGCAAAAATTTTTATCCAAAAAAATCTCCTTAGTGATCTCTGTGTTACATATCCAATATTAAACCTAGCAACATCAAAAAATCATTGCAGGTCCTACAAAAAGTAGAAACCCCAAAAAACAAAAATTGTCCCTGCAAAAATACATAACATGAATGAGACTCAATTTCAAAAGAAATAAAGCAAAAAATATATATAGGATGTCTTGGCTGAGACTCAGTTGTTTATTTTAATTCATTTAAGACACAAGGCCACATTTTAATAGCTGCAATGAAATGCCTCCCAAAAACAAATGCAGCACAAGTGACCTCACTATGAAATAATCTTAAACAAGGTGGAAGCATTCATCATTGCCCCAGCCAAGAATGCAAGCAAAAAGAAGGCAAGCAGGCAAAAACTCATTGAGAAGCATGCAAAAACAAGGCAGGAAGTAACAAAATACAAGGCAGTACTGAAATCATTGCCTCAACCAAGTATGCAAGCAAAAAAAAGGCACAAGTATTGGCAAAACTTAACCAGTTAGCCAGTAAACACAAGTCAGGAAGCAAGCAAGAAACTTTTTGTCTGAGACAAGCAAATGAAGCAGTCAAATGATGAGGCATTATAAGCAGGAAAAATAAAGAATGTAGTTAAATAAAGAATGCAGTTAAATAAAGAATGCACACAGGCAAAAGAATGCAAACTAGCTAGGCTTAAAAACATTTAATATAATTCAGTTAAGGAATGCAACAACATTTCTGGCTGCAATACTATACCACCCAAGAGAATGCTACCAAGTATTCCCTTTCCTCATTGTTATGGAAGCCTCATCCATGCCTGAACAGAACAATACACAATCAGATTCAAGAAATTGTAGAATGAAGTTAAATTATAAATAATTAGAAATTAGCAATAGAGTTTCAGAGTTGTTACTACCAATATGTTCAAGTAATGCTAGCATGCCACTGATACACAGCATGCTACTCATATATTTTTAGATGGCGCCTGAAGTAGGGAGTCAAGGACCAACACCAACTGGTGGCAGTTCTGTTACAAAAAAAAAAGTCCAAATGTGTGCTAACCATAAAATAATGCAATTAAAACAAGGAAAATGTAAATAGACTTGCCTTTTTTAAAGTTGTATATTTCACTGATTTCGTCCTCAACATTCAAGTCATCTGAACTCAATCTGAGCCAATCTTGTGTACAAATTAATGCTTCTACAATCTTAGGAGTTAGAGAACTCCTAAATGCATCAAACACCCGACCTCCGGTGCTAAAACAAGATTCAGAAGCCACTATCAATATGGGAAATGCTAAAAATCACGAGCCATTCTAGAAAGCAGAGGGAACCTTTCAGAATTGATTTTCCACCACCTCAAAAGATCAAGGTCCCCCTCTTTTTCTAAAACAGCCTTATTAAGATAAATTTCAAGGTCTAATTTCTTGGTTCCACTATATCCAGTGTCTGCTTTATGCTTCTTGAATCGAGCTTTCAGCATCGACATAGGTATAGAAGAAATTGTAGAGGCATAAACAGATTCAGATTGTCCAACCATAACAGATTGAGAAGCTTCCACAGATTGTCCATAAACAGATACATAATCCTCAAATAATTTAAACAGATTGTTCTTAATAGTAACAAATAAACTTCCACCCAAATCAGGACCATACATTTATTTCAATGAAAAAGACAAGTACTAAACTTTCTCACGAGGATCCAAAACAGATGTAATGAAAATCAAATTATTCATCTTCTTAGGATCCCCCCAGTATTTGTTAAATTTCTATTTCATATTAGCCCCCATATTTCTTACATATAAGTCATCAAATAGCCTCCAATCATTTAGATTGTACAACATATCAGATATTTTAGAAAACATGGTATTAGAAGTCACATAAAGAGAACCAAAAATTCTCTCTGTCATATTAAAGAATGACTCAAGTAACTCCACCAATTTTTTCACATAAATCCAATCAAAATAATCAGGCAGATCATCTTTCAAATCAGCTCTAAAAGATGGCTCAGAATCATCAATTTGAATAAATGCTTTTTCATAAACAGAAGTAGTTTTTAGCATCAAGTATGTTGAGTTCCACCTAGTTGGAAGATCAAGTGAAAGACAAGCTTTTAATCAATGCCAACTAAATCAGCAACCTCCCTAAATTTTCCAAGTCTAGCTGGTGAGTTTTTGATGTATCTAACACATTCCATAACTTTTTTAACAGATTCAGAAACATCTTTTAATCCATCTTGCACAATCAAGTTCAAAATGTGTGCCATGCACCTCATATGCAATTTGTTTTTTAAATACCCCACAGCAGTGTCTTTAGAAGATGCATTGTCAGCAGTGACAGTGAAGATATTTCTAATCCCCCACTCAAGCAAACAGTTTTCTAAAGCTTTTGCTATGTACTCACCTTTGTGAGATGAAACAGGCACAAAGGAGATAATTTTTTATGTAGCTTCCATTGATCATCTATAAAAGAAGTCGTAATGCACATATAATTAATTCGTTGAATAGAGGTGCATGCATCAGTTGTTATGCTAACCCTTTGACAATGATCCTTAAAGAATCTCTTTAAGTACTGCCTCTCCTCAATGTAAACATCATAATAGTCCCTAATCAATGTCCATCTACTTGGTAATTTAAACCTTGGACATGTAGTTGCTAAAAATTTTTTGAAACCCTCCCTTTGCACAAATTTAAAAGATAGCTCATCCACAATGAGCATATGTGTAAGAGACTTTCTAATTGCCTCTTGATCGAATTTCCAAGTGCCTAAAGTTCCTAGGGATTCATTATTTTCAGCTTCCACGTTATTAGAGACAGGTAGCAATGTCAAAAGTGATTGTCTAGTGTTTTTAGGGTGTGGATTTTTCCTACAAGTAAGTACATGACTCTTAAGAGAAGACGTACCATATGTCTTAGAGTGGCAGTGAATTTTTTTCCTAAATTATATGAAATAATTAGTGCAAGATTTAAAATTACAATAACCTTGAAATACTCAAATATTTTTTCTTTTAACTATTTTAAATGGAAAAAAACCTCATTTTTTTCAGAGCTATATGATTGTTTATTTGTTTACATTAAAAAATTACTAAGAAAAATGCATTAATAGATATGTGCATTTTTTATTTTTAAAAAAATTATTTTATTATTTTAAAAATAGAAAAATAAAAATAAAATTTATGAAATAATAGATATTTAAAAATACTAAAAATTTATAATGGGATAAAAGAGACAAATTTTAAATTTATCTCACGCCTCATTCTTATTAGAATGTCAACAAAATATGTCTATGACTCTTAAGAGAAGACGTACCATATGTCTTTTGGAGATTCCATATAATATAAAAGAATTGTATCTAAACAATGATACAATAGAACAACTACCAGCGAAGATTGGGTCTTTAAAGGCTCTCAGTCTTGATTTAAAGGGATGCTTAAGATTGGCAAGTCTCCCAAAATCCATTTGTCATCTCAAATCTCTTGAAGCTTTTAACGTATCAAATTGTGTGATTCTCCCCCGACTCCCCATAAACTTTGGAGGTTCAAAAAAATTGAGTGAGCTTAATGCAGCTACGGGTAGCATACAAAAATTACCAGATTGCGTTTGTGATCTCAAATCTCTTGAAGCTCTTAACGTCTCAAATTGTGTGAATCTCCACCAACTCCCAAAGAAGTTTGGAAATTTACAAAATTTGAGAGAGCTTAATGCGGCTAGCAGTGGCATACAAGAACTACCAGATTGCATTTGTGATCTCAAATCTCTTGAAGCTCTTAACGTATCAAATTGTGTGCATCTCCACCAACTCCCAAAGAAGTTTGGAAATTTACAAAATTTGAGAGAGCTTAATGCAGCTAGCAGTGGCATACAAGAACTACCAGATTGCATTTGTGACCTCAAATCTCTTGAAGCTCTTAACGTATCAAATTGTGTGCATCTCCACCAACTCCCGAAGAAGTTCGGAAATTTACAAAATTTGAGAGAGCTTAATGCAGCTGGGAGTGGCGTACAAGAATTACCAGACTCCATTAATCAGTTGCAAAAATTAAAGGATTTGGATTGCTCGGGTTGTGAAGGATTGAAATTGACTCCTTTGAATGGTTTGCTCAAGTTACAGAATATCAATCTAAGTGGCTGTTATATGGCAGAATTTCCAAAAGGTCTCTGTTCTTTGACGTCATTGGCATGTATAGACTTGAGTGAAAATAATTTCAAGAACATACCTGCTTGCATCAATAAACTTACTGAGTTAGAGAATCTCTGTTTAAATAATTGCCAGAGACTTGAAGTTTTACCAGAGCTTCCATCATCTCTAGAAATTTTACAAGCATCAAACTGCGTTCTTCTAGAATCAGTATCAACTGCTGTATTGCCATTTTTTGAATTAAGATTGAATAACTGCATCAGTTTAAAGCAGGAGCAATCTACAAGAATCGTGGACCATGTATTGAGTACACACCTGTCTAATGATGAGGTATATATCCCTGTTTTTCTGCTGTGTTGGCTTTACAAATCAACTAGCTATATCAAATCATTTAAATTGATTTGATTTTATTTGTACAGAGAAAATGCCGCTTGTGGCTTGATGGAAACGAAGTGCCGGAGAGGATGAAGTATATTAATGACATTGGTTCATCTTTGTCGATCACACTCGACCCCAATGACCAGTTAATTGGTTATTCTCTATGTGTTGTCCTTGCACCTCCTGGTGGTCCTGTAAAATGTTCTACCATCTTACCTGACGTGTCCGGACATAGCCACAAAATTCAGCATCATTATGATTATTCATATAATCTAAAACCTCAATCAAATTAACTAGCTCTATCAAACCATCTAAATTGATTTGATTTTATTTGTACAGAGAAAATGCCGCTTGTGGCTTGCTGGAAATGAAGTGCCGGAGAGGATGATGTATATTAATGACAGTGGATCATCTTTGTCGATCACACTCGACCCCAATGACGGGTTAATTGGTTATTCTATATGTGCTGTCCTTGCACCTACACCCAACATTGGTTTTGTAAAATGTTGTGCCATCTTAACAGACTTGTCTGGACATAGCTGCGAAATTTATCATTATTATGGTTATTCATTTTTTCAATCAGATAGCTTGTTCCTCTGGTATGAAAATACACCATATTATATTGGTGCCATAAGCAAGGCCTCATTTCGCTTCAGTAATGAAGTATTGAAGTGCGGTATTCATCCAATATTTGAAGGATCAAGAGAGAATAAAAAAAAAATGAGAGGACGACAAGACCACATTGTAGAAGAAGTGATGTGGATCAGATAGCCTTGGCATACATGGATTGGTTTGATAGAGTCCAAGTGCGCAAGCGGGTTTCAACGGGCCATAACTCCTAGCACAGGATGAACTGTGGGGCCCACAAGATATCAAATCGAAGCTGATTCAGAGATCTACAACGGGTGCAAAGGCTATGCCTGTTGCAATCCAACTTTTTCCTCTAATTCTATTGTTTTGGGCCTTAAATTTCCATTTAAAGTTTTATTTTGTGTTTCGTATATTTTTGGGATATTTTCGGTATTTTGCTTCTCTGTTTTAGGGTTTTCGTTTGTAGCCCTATTTATTTGTCTTTTTCATTGTTGTGAGACAGTTTTCATTGTTTAATAGTCAGAGATTATTTTTATCCCAAATTGAGTGCGATTTGAATGCCTAATTCCTAGTAGTTGTGCGCAATTCAATAGGTTTTAGAGGATTGTTTGGCGGTAATCGTGCGCGATTCAACGCCTAGCAATATATCTATCTTGTTCTTGTAAGTTTCCGCTACGTCAAGAAGACTACTTATGAATGAAATATACTCTCTCTCTCTGATTATTTCATTGGCATGAATCCATAGTCCATCTCTTTGCGTTATTCAGGTACATATAAATCCTCTCTTCTTTTCACTTTTATTTTATTTTTCAATTGTATGAATGTCCCTTACTCTTACATAGTCTTCTAGCTAAGGCCTATATATATATTATTAGAGCAATAATATTCTCTCCTTCACATTATTATCATATATACATAATCAGTATTCCTTAAAGAACTATTTGCCTAATCCTATCGTAAGCAAGAAATTGATCTCTGATTAGGATTGAGCAACTGCATGAGGCATGTACAATTGTCATCGAATAACTACGTCAATTTAAAGCAGGAGGCATCTAATACAATCATGAACCATATGTACGTTCTTTTTTTTTTTTTTTGGCTCACCCAGCTCCTCATATAGGATGTGTTGTCATCTTAACAAACTTGTCAGGATGTAGTCGCATTCCATCGATTTTTTTTTTCAATAGTAATATTCATATTACAATGTTTAAAATTTTAAAGGGTAAATAAATTGCTTTGAAGCTGAAATAAAATTTTAAAAAATCACTTAGAAATTTTAAAAAAGTCAAAGAGTTTGAATTAAGCATAAAATTAAAGCAAAAATGTTAAATTAGTTTACTGTTGGATTGAAATTAAAAAAAAAATTAAAGAGTTTGAATTAATAAGTTAAATTAGAAGAATAAAATGATAAAAATTAAAGGATTTGAACTTAATTTTTTTACCAAAAGTTAAGTTGGCCATTTACCCTCTTGGGGTTTAGAAGAATCAAAACCTACATTACTTTTTATTTCAAAATTATTTATCTTTTTACCTTTTAAATTTAATCACTTTTTACACGGGAAGTTTAATAATAGTTAAATGTTTTTTTAATATGAGATAGAAGCATATTCAAAAATTTTAAATGTTTTAAACATATAAATTTAAAATATGACATATAAATCTAACATAAAAATTTATCTTCAATATTAGGTTGGCAATTTATATTTATTAAATGATTTGTGGTAGATTTATTAAAAATTTGTATTTATTAAACATGCATAATGAATTCCTCACACGGTAAAAAAAATGTTATCATAGAGAACAAATAATTACAGTCAAATTACAAATTGACCTCAAATGTTTTGAGGGAAAAGCAGGCCAGATTACAGAGGTAGCTAATGAAGGCAACAATTAGATTTCATCAGAACAGGCAACATCATTATGGCTCCTTCTTGCATGCATATTTACAATGTTCATAAGCCACGACATAAATTGCAGTAAAAACCACAAATCATTTAATAAATATAAATCTCTGATTTTTTTTTGAATTTTCATTTATGGTATGGAGTTGTTAATTAATGCCCTTAATAGGATTTTGGTGATTATAATTTATACATTTTATATTTCTCTCTATTTTGAATTTTTTTTTATATTTATGCATTTGAACTCATTTAAAGACTAAAAAGTCAATTTATAGCTAATCAACATCATAGGATGGAGCATACAGATTGTTAAACAGATCTCCAAATTGTAAATGAAAATAGTTTTGTCAACATATTTAAAGAATAATAACAAATAATTTCATGATTTAAGTGAAAGTTTTATTGTACTCGCTTTTACTTTTATTTATGTTATATGTTTATTAAGATGGCTCTCAAACAAAAAAGAAGGAAGAAGATAGTACTTGAGATGGAAAGCGAAAATTACTAATTTAATTGATAATTGGCTTAAAATTAAAGACATAACTCTTTTTTTTTTCTGTTTCGTTCACTATAAAATAAAGGGTTATTACATAATTATACCATGAATTTTAGTTATTTTTGTCAATCTATCCTATTTTGAAATTTGTGGCGAATTGGTATATGAATTTTTAAGTGGTGAAAATTTAAATCACCAGTTTCCCAGGGTATTTTATTAAGAGAATTGGCCTTTGATTAAGAGTGATGTGATGAAGTTGGTTAATGAATTTTATGATAGTGCTTTCTTTCCAACTGAGATTAATAAAACGCACATTGTTTTGGTGCCCAAGGCCTTAAGTTCTTCAATGAATTTAGACCAATCAGTTATGAAAATTTTATTTATAAGGTAGTCTCAAAAACTATAGCAAATAGATTAAGGGGTTATATAGGTGAGTTAATTTCTCCTCATCAATTGCTTTTGTTCCAGGGAGACATATTCAAGAAAATATTATAATCTCTCATGAGGCTATACATGGGTTAGCTGGGAATGAAGAGGAGGCAGAAAAGTTTTATGGCAGTGAAAATGGATATTTCTAAGGCCTATGACAAAGTGAATTGGGTGTTTTTAAGGAGAGTTCTCTAGTTACTGTGTTTTCATAACCATTGGATTGACATAGTGATGTTTAATGTCACAACAGTTCAATATTCAATTTTGATTAATGGATCATCTTTAAAGTTCTTTTTCATCAAAGAGAGAGATCCTCTTTCTCCTTGCAGATGACACAATGTTATTTAGGACAGCTACTTTGGAAGAGGCTAGCAAGTTGAAGGAATTGATTCAAAATTTCTCTGTGGCTTCAAGTCAACAAATTAATGTCTCAAAATCTAAAATTTTATTCAGTTCTAATACGTCTAATCATATAAAGTAGGGGATCTTGAGTTTATTAGGAATTCAAGAATCTAATACTTTTGTTAAATACTTGAAAATTCCTTTTCATTAGGGAAAGACAGAGAAACAAATGTGTCAAATTTTAATCCAAAGAGCTGTTAAGAAGCTTCAAATATGGAAAAATAAATTTTTGTCTCAAGCTGGCAGGGAGACAATTATAAAAGCTGTAATCCAAGCAAATTTCTTCATATGTTATGTCTGTTTTTAAGATCGCTCTTGGTGTGATCAAAGAAATTGAATAGTTAATTAGGCAGTTTTGGTGGTCTCAAGACTTTCAATCTAAAAAAAAATTGAATTGGGTTAAGTGGGAGGTATTAACAAAAAATAAAAGTGATAGGGGTATGAGATTTCGAGACTTAGAGATTTTTAATGTTGCTCTGTTAGCCAAGATGGGATGGAATTTAATTCAAAAACCTGCTTCTTTATGTGCCAACATTTTAAAAGGAATTTATTTTCCTCATTCTCATTTCTTGGCTGCTTATCAAGTGCCTTGGCCTTCTTGGTCATGGATGAGCCTATTAAAAGAAAGGGAATTATTAGTTAAAAGGGTTAGATGAAATATTGGGTCTGGTCAAGATGTTAGCATCTGGAATGATGCTTTGAATCTTTCTAGCTCTAGAGAAGGGGTTGGAAACATGCGGAGATCTATTTGGAAGTTAGAAGTGCTTGCAAATGTTAGAACCTTTATATAGAGGTGTGCAACTAACTCTGTTGCCACCAAAGACAGTTTGGCTAAAAGGGGTTGTTCTCCCAAGTAACATTTGTGCTCTTTGTAATTCAGCTCCCGAAACATTGGAACATCTCTTATTCTTGTACGATAGAGCTAGAACGATTTGTTTTCGAGTTCTTTGGGATATATGCCTTGCACTAATGGATTTGTTTCCTTCAAACAATGGTGGATCTCTACTTTTAAAATGTTGCAGTAGCAAGAATGCTTAGAACAAATAAATTTTATTGCAGGTTTATGGTGGTTTATATGGAAAGCTTGTAATCAAGAGGTTCTTGAAAGTATCAAAAAGATTCCAATTGATATATCAAATAAAGCTAGAAGATGGTGACAGGAAATTCAACAGGTGCATCAGGAATGAATCTCTAGAAATAGTCTCAATTTTGTTATGGCTGGTCAGGTTGCTTTTATTCGTCGAGATGCTGCTGCTGCTAACAAAGTGGTGTGTAATTCTGTGCAATTCGATATACAGTAAATCATAAATTAAATATATATAGTGGAGTTTGAGAATTTAGAAGCTATATCCTATTGTCAGAAAGGAGAGGGGCCCTGTCCATGAGAAACTAAAGCTATTATGGAGGAGATTTGGAGTTTAAGAATGGAAATTCAAGAATGCAGCTTTAGTTGCATTCAAAGAAAATACAATATTGCAGAAGATTGGCTCTTAAAAGATTATTTTTTGTTGGACAACTGTGGCAATTGTGTAAATGTCCCTGCTATCTTGGCAAACGATATGTACTCCTCTTTTTCTGGTTAATGTATTTATTCTCGTTCCAGGAGGAAACAAGAACAAAAAAACAAAAAGAAACATAGCTGGAAGCAGCAGTGGACTGGCCATACCTGACAGCTATTTATGATTAATAGCAGGGCAAATTAAAAAAAAAAAAAAAAAAAAAAAAAAGCACTTTTAACAATTTTGACACATCTTTTTTATTTTTGTAATGTTATTTACTAATTTTTTAATTTTTACAATTCCATACACCAATTGAAAATTCAATAAAATTTTGTTAACGTAGCCACCAAAAAAATCTTAGTTAATCCATAATAAACATCGTACCAAAACGCATCGTTTTGACTATTTGTAAAATAAAAATACATGACCTTTAAAAAATTTTACAATTTAAACATGACCAATTAATTTTGACAACTTGATACATAATTTTTTATTTTTATTTAATTTATATTTTTCAACTGACAAAATGTAAAGCAAATATTTAAGTAATGAGAATTCAAAATTAAATTTTCTAATTAAATAAAATATAAGTTTGTTGCTTATTTTTATATAATGAACATTTGATTAATACATTCAAATATACATGTACTTATTTTTGTTAGTTTGAATTAAAATATCATTTTGAAATTAATTTGATTTAAATATGTATAATATTTATATTATACATAGAATTACAAATAAATATATCTTTT
>CATIWM010378061.1:0-16233 GCA_949671775.1 Mallotus repandus
AGGGCTTATTTTTAAAATCCCACCCCCCTTTTACTATATAAAAACCTTTTCTTCCTTTCTTTTCCTTCTTTTTTTCTCTTTCTTTTTTTCTTTCTCTTTCCCTTCTTGCCCACATTTTCTCATTCTCAAGTATGGCTGATGAGAGAACGTTGCCTCTCCCTCCTTGGGATCTTGCTTCTTCTATCCTCACTCCTCTATGTAGCCATGGATTCACGAAGGGTGACACAATCCCTATTTTGGCAGATTTAAAGAATCACATTTGTTCTTTGGCTTCAGGAGAGGTTAGAATTTAAAACTCCTTGTCTTTTTTCTATAAATTATATTGGGTTAGGGTACATTCACATTCATTTATCAATTAAGATCAGAAATAGGATCAAATTAGGCGAATATGTATGAAAATTGAGAAAAATTCGTGAAGAGCATTCTATTTTTCGCACTGAAGAGGCGTTGCCTCTTTGAGGAGGCGATCATCTTCTTAAGGAGACGACGTCTCTTGGCAAAGAAGTGATTGCGTCCTTTATCAAAAGGATATGTCGCCTCTTGGCCAAGAGGCATCGTCCCTTAGCAAATAGGCGTTGCCTCTTGACCAGAAGAGATTTTTTTTTCTGTTTTGATTTTTCAATTTTTGACTTATCACTAACACCCAGGAATATTTAAACAACATAATACTGATTCTACTCCCTGGTTCTTCCTTGCAGCATGACGCACACACATTCAAGGGCGCTGGGAACTTTTATGGACCTTGAGTCTTCTACAATGAGCTCACGGACGACCAGCGGGATAGGATCCAAGACACTGGATTCGAGGATTTCATTCTTTCTTTGCCAGAGGAGCAGGGGAAGATGGATTATCAACCTCTTCACGCCCTGATGGAGAGGTGGCTAGACACGACTCATACTTTAAATCTCCCATTTGGAGAGTTGACTCTGGACTCAGTTTCTTTCGCCGCTATCACCGCGATCGCATGTGCCGGAAACCCCATTTTCTTTGATACGAGCCTGCATCGGATGAGTCCGGTGATAGTTTCCTACATCTAGTGTCTCCTTGGTGTAATTCCCAACATGAAATGGACTCACACGATTAAGCTAGATTTGATCCGAAGTTTCTACACCCGGGAGAGAGTCGCAGCGATGACTAGCCCTTGAAAGATCAACCAGGTGATGCGGGCTTTCTTAATTTACTTTCTCGGTACCACACTCTTTGCTGACACAGCTAGTTCCCTGGACGTGATGTTCTTTATGCCGCTCTGGGACTTGGATTTAGTGGCCACCTATGACTGGGGCAATTATGCTATAGCTACATGAGCATGGACGAGGAGATTTTGTAGTTTCTGGTATGCTACTATGGTATTTCCTTTCCCTTTCTGATTTATTTTGCAAATCTTATCACCATTCACTGACAATTCTCCTTTGTAGGTTTGGGGATTGGAGTTAGAGCTGATTGCTGGAATATCCCGTGTAGCAGATCATCTCCCAACCATAGGGAGGTAGGGTTCCAGTCGTATACTGAAGAGGCATCTGGCTCGAGTGCACGTTCATCTGGAGCGCCTGAACTCCCTGACTCCTGAAGCGGTACCTAAAAAAACAAAAATTCTTTTTTAGTATTCTTTCAATTCTATTCACTTACTTGTTACCTTTTTGCAGATACGGAGTGATCCGTGAGAACCACAAAACTGGTGGAATCCCAAGATGGTCCGCTCTAGGCCACTATCCTTACGGAGAGTTTTACTTCGAGGCCCTAGTTATCGAGTGTGGTATCTCGACGAAAGAGTGTACAATTGGAATGGCGGGCCCCGAGCACGATGCATTCCCAAGTCTCCTCTGAGGCACCTTTTTTGGACACATGAGCTGGAGGGTAAGGAGCTTGATCGGGCTATCGTTGGAGAGTCGGCTATTGATCATACTGTGCAGGTGAAGAGCCGGTATCTAGATTTTATTCGAACCCATGATGTTGGCTCTACCTCTCAGGTATGTGTTTGACTCTTTGATTGCATTCCTTGAATTATCATGTTCTGATGTGGCCCCCTTGCTTTCAGGCTACGACTATTGGACCTGCCCCATGTGCTAGACCCCCAGTTCGGGAGAGACCTTCACAAAGGCTTCACATAGATTAGGGTGGAGAGGGCACCTTGATTGGAGCAAAGCAGCCTATACCTCCCATTTTATCTATCTCTGACGTAGTGGTTGACAGTCTCATACATACTCTGGATTCCTTAGTTCGATGTTGGGTCCCTCCAGGAGAGTAATCACGCTAGTTCCTGACTCTAGATGAGGATCTGACCCTTGCTTGTATCCCGACTGGTGCCACTCATGTAGGTTTCTTATTTAGTCCTATTTTCTTAATCATTCTCAATATTTTTGTTAGTACTGATTAGCTTATCAAAATTGCAGATTCCTTTGGAGCAAGGCCAATACATGTACCGATTGATTGAGGCCCAAAGGCATTACATGTTGGGCATTACGCAACAATGGAGGGTAAATATTCTCCCTATTCCTAGATGTATGCATGCTTGCATGATTTACTCACCTTGTGTTTGCTTGAACAGAATCAGAATAAGGCGAGTCGGGCGAGGATTGCTGCCCTCGAGCCTCAGATCGATGTGCTCTAGATTGACGAGGATGAGGATGCCGAGGAGGGAGGTGATGCCGTGGAGGGCAAGGATTCAGAGGGCATAGATTCAGATGCCCATTAGGCTAGAAACGCCCTTTTAGTTATTGAGAATAATAGATCTATCAATTCTGAAGTTTAGGAATTCTTTTTTTTTTTTTTGCTTTCTATTTCATTTTACTCAGATAGAATATTTCAAAATTAATTCACTAAATCTCAATTTTAGAAAAATTTGATGTTTTTTTATTGCATGAATTGTTATACAGTTGAAATCCTACATTTGCAATTGAAACTATGCAATTTTTCACAAAAATTCCCCTTGTTCTATAATGGAGAGGCGATCGTCTCTTTTAAAGAGGCGTCACCTCTTTAATCTCTACTTAAGAGGTGATCGCCTCTTGGCGATGAGGCGGCGCCTCTTTGTAAAGGCGATTGCCTCATCAGTGGCCCTGCAGAAGCTTTAAAATCCCTAGGCTCTTCTAAAAATCCTAAATTCCAACTCCAATAATTTCTCTCATTTCTCTCTTTGAAACACATTCCAAACCTCCCAAAATGACTGAGAGAAGCTTAAAATAACTTCAGATAATTCGGAAAAGCTTGGATGGTGAATTATGGTTTAGATTGGAGCCATTTCATCTATCTGTCTTCCAATTTTTACATGCTAGGAAGATTAATTTCTCATTTCTTCATGTTCTTGCTCAATTTTAGGATCCCCAGAAATATGTCTTCAGGTTCAACACTATGGAGCTATGCCCCCTGCTAGAGGAGTTTGAGGCTATCTTAGGCTCTCCACTAAATTTTGCTTGTCAGGTCGTAGTTCCTTCACTCCATACCTTGAATTTGCACTCTATGCAGTATTAAATGGACCGAATGTTCAACTTTTCACCTCAATCTTCACTTCGCCACCTCTTTAACACTAAGATCCTGATAGACTCTCTTCTAGAAGTGATGGTGGATAATATGGAAGCATATTGGCCTCAGATGTTGGCCTTTTGCATGTATGCTCAGTTTCTGCTTGTTTCCGCTTCTGGTAATGACGATTCTAAGATTCTGCATATTCTGGATCAAGTGGAAGTCGGCCTAAACCCTTTTCCTCTCATGCTAGCTAAAACAATCATCGGGCTGGACAACTTTACTAAGACCAGGCGCTTCTCTAGAAGCCCTATGTTATTGGAGGTTCGTTTTCTTTCCATTCTCCATTTATTGCCCCTTTCTTCTGTAATTCTTTATTCTCTGCATTTATAATCTACACAGGCATGGTTTTAAGAAAAACTGGGGCTACTCGAACCTCCTAGAGATATCACACATTACAAAGCAAAGCATTGTTGCACTCGAAGACTCCATCCTATTCCAGCAGATGTTCAAAGCTGGTTATCCACTTTCCCTGATACTCTGATCCAATGGATATGCCCATGGTGGAGGTTGTAGCATGTTACCATCCAGTCTTACACTTACTATGTTCCTGTAGCTAGCCTTCATTTTGCCACCTTTTATAATCCGGCTTGGCTTTGTAGGTAGTATGGACAGAAGCAATTAATTCCTGAGCTGGTGCATAAGTTTGAGCCAGGGCCTCTCACTCAAAAATTTCTAGATAACTTGGCTGCAAGCTGGCCCCAGAGGACCACTCAGAGGTATATTGACTACAACAGAGATCAGTCAATTGACGACCATTATAAGGCATGGGTTCAGTTGCAACAAACAATAATGGATGAATTTATTATTAACAAAAGAACGAAGGTGTTAAAGGCATTCAGTGCCCAGGGGTTTCAAAAGAGAAGAAGACAGAATTAGCTTATATAATTTAATCTTTATCCCTTTTTGTTGAATGGAATTTCCTTTTTAGTTAAATAATCTGTAATAAGCATTTCATGCAACGTTCAACAATAATAAAGGCAATCCATTCCATTTAATCTGAGTATAAAGTGACTATACATTTTTGCTTCTTACATATCTCATGTGGTCAGTTGGTTTGCCCTTGCAAATTTTTCAATCGACTATTTTTCCTCTCTCTCTCCTTTTTTAGGTCCTTAAATTTTGCCTGAACTGCCTTTTTTGAGGTTTTCAATCCAGTAGGACTTTTTAATTTTTCATTTTTAAAGTCTCTAACTTTTGCTTAGGCAGCCTATTTTGAGGTTTTCTCCTTAACAAGACTTTACAGAAAATATTTCTTCAGCTTGTCTAGGTTAATAGGCTCTCAAACCCATTCTCTTCTAAGTCAGATGTGATAGTAGCGCCCTTGGAGAATAGCTTCTTGATCAAATACGAACCTTCCCAATTCGGCTTAAACTTTTCCCGTGGATCTGTCATAATTGGCCTAGTCAGCTTTAAGACTAAATCACCCTCTTTAACCTTCCCTAGCTTAATCTTCTTGTTGTAAGCTTAAGCAATTTTTTCTGATACAGCTACGAGTGATACATGGCTTTCATTATTTTTTTGTCTAACAATGTCAGTTGTGCAAGCCGACTCTCTACCCATTGATACTGAGGGATTTTAGACTCTAAAAGAACACTTAGTGATTGGATTTCAACCTCCACTGGCAACACCACTTCACATCCATATATCATAGAATACGGAGTAGCTCTGATCGAAGTCCTAGCGGTGATTCTGTATCCCCATAGTGCGAATTACAGGTAATAGGCCCAATTTTTATAATTCTCCAATGTCTTGGCCAAAATCCTCTTCACATCTTGATCGCGGCTTCTACAGCCCTATTAGCTTATGGTCGATATGGAGAAGACTTAAAATGTTCAATTTTGTATTCCTTCAATAAGGTAGCTATCTCAGCTCTCAAATGAACACCATTGTCAGAGACAATGTGATGTGGCAATGCGTATCAATAAATTATATTCTTCTTTATAAATCTTGCCATTTTTTTGACCCAACCGTGGTGAATGATTCCGCTTCGACCCACTTAGAAAAGTAATCAATTGCTACCACAATGTACTGATGCCCGTTGGATGCTTTTGGCCTTACTTCCCCGTTGATATCGATTCCCCAAGCTGTGAATGGCCGTGGAGAAGTCAACCCCTGAAGTTCCATAGAAGGCAAATGGCTTACATCATCATATACTTGACAGTTATGGCATTTCTTTATATATTTCACATAATCTGCTTCCATGGTCAACCATAAATAACCTTGACAAGTTATTTTCTCATCTAAGATTGTCCCATTCATGTGCGGTCTGCACACACCTTTGCGGACCGCTTCCATAATATTTTGAGCCTCGGTCTTATCAACACATCTGAGGTGTACTCCAGCGGCATTCTCTTGACAAAGAGTTTAGGATTTTACCAAAATGAGAGCTTTAACTACTGTTTGTTTCTCTCCTTCCTATATTGAAGCCAGGGTGGCTAAGGCGTCTATCATCTGATTTTCTTCTCGTGGCAAATGTACAAACTTACACTGAACAAAGGATAGCAAAACAATAATCGCATAATCCCAATACAATTTTAGTTTGTCTTCTTTGACTTCCCATTGTTTGGAGATCTACTTTACCACTAACATTGAGTCTCCATACACCATGATCTTATTTGCCCCCACATTCTGGAGAGCTTTCAAACCATAAATTCAGGCCTTACTCTGCTTGATTGTTGGTGACCTCAAATTCTAATCTTTTCACCATCTGGATCATTTCTCCTTCTGATGAGATTAGAATTACACCTATACTTACTCCCTTGCTATTAACGGCCCCATCAAAGTACATTTTCCATGTCTGGATTTTGATTGCCCCCAGGTGTTCATCTGGAAACTCTAACTCTCTTTCGTGCTCATCATCTACTGGATTCTGAGCTAAGAAATCTACCACCGCCCTTCCTTTGCCATATAATCTATGTCAAATTCTGTGAGCAAAACTAACCATTTAGCCAATTTTCCTATGAGTAATGGAGTTTGTTAGAGGTATCTGAGTGGATCATGCTTTGAAATCGCTTGAACCCTGTAGGATTGGAAGTAATGTCGAAGCTTCTTGGTCACCCAAATCACTACTAGACATGTTTTCTCTACGAGACTATAGTTGGACTCGTATGATAGAAGCTTCTTGCTCAGATAATAGACTGTATGCTTGACCTTTCTGTCACTCTCTTCAGCTAACATTGCACCTATTGCCTCTTTCTTGATGGCAAGGTAGAGAATCAACACTTTACCCGGTCTCGGTGGCTATAAAATCAAGGGATTCATCAAATAATTCTTGATAGTTTCGAAACACTGCTGACACTTGTCATCCCAGAAAATTGTTGATTCTTCCTTAAAAGCTTAAAGATAGGCTCGCAAATAGTGGTCAGCTTGGTTATGAATCTCCTGATGTATTACAGTCATCCGATGAACCCTCGAACCTCTTTCTCATTCCTCGGTGCTGGCATTTCTTTGATTGCTCTGATATTATCGAGATCCACCTCTATGCTTTTCAAGCTGACGATATGTCCTAACAACTTCCTAGATATTACTCTAAAAACACACTTCTTCGGGTTAAACCTGAGGTTATATTTTTCTGCTCTGGCTAGGAACTTATCGAGAGCTTCAAAATATTTTTCCCGCGTCAGAGACTTCACCATCATGTCATCCACATGTATCTCAATCTCCTTATGAACCATGTCATGTATCAATATGGTAGCCATCCTCTAATAAGTGGCCCCTGCATTCTTCAAACCAAATGACATGACTAAATGGCAATAGACTCCCCATTTAGTGGTGAATGAAGTCTTCAGCTTGTTTATCACTGCCATCATGATCTGATTGTATCCCGAGAAACCATACATGAATGAGTACATGGCGTTGGAAGCCGCACTATTGACTAAAGTGTTAATATGCGGTAAAGGAAAATCGTCCTTTGGGCAAGCCTTGTTCAGATCCCTATAGTCCATACACATTCTGACCCTTCTATCTTTTTTTGGAACCAAGACAATGTTAGCCAACAACTAGGTATCATCGTCCACCTCTAAAAATTTTACTTTTAGCTACTTTTCCACGTCTTCCTTGATCAGAAGAGCCTATTCCGACCTTAGTCTTCTCTTCTTTTCTTTTACCAGTGTGATGTGAGAATACATAAGGATTTTATGCTCTGTAATCTTTCTGTCAATCTCAGGCATATCCTCATAACCCCAAGCGAATACTTTATGTCTTCTTTTTAGTGTTTGTTTCATTTTTTCTTTCTCCTCAAGAGTTAGGTCAGAATCAAGAAGTATATTTTTAGGATTATCGCATATGCCTAAATTAAATGATTCAGTTTGCACTGAATTAATGTCGAACATACGTGTGAAACGATCGTCACACACAGTATAACCTTTAGGAAGAACATTGCACAAATAAGCAAAGTTAGATTCTATTGCATTAATTTTAGAAAAGAAAATATTGCTAGGTTCAAACAGGTTATAAAGAGAAATGTTAATATCATCATAGAAAATATCCATGATGGAATCCAACACATAGGAGTCAAAGTCACGTTCCTTCTCCTGGTCGGCAGCATCCTTTGATTCCGCTGCAGGGACATCCTCCTCGAGTTCTAGAGACAACACCAATTCTTCCACCACTAATTCCTCCTTAACAACTTCACTTGTCCCATTCACCTGTTTAAAGAAGATTTTGAAGCTAGGGACTAGTTTCTCAGCAATCATTAATAGCTCAAGAGCTCCTTGATACGGATAACTGGCACCTTCTCCCTCAAAAGTCTCCTATAATCCCTTATTCTTTTCAGCCTTAGCCTTGGACTTTCCAGTCTCTTAATAGCCTAACCCATGCTTCAAAATAAGGACCTTTAGGTCAACAAAGCTCGATAGACCCTGCTGATTCTTCCTTAGTCCCATTCCAGGCATAAAATCCATGCTCTTTATCATACTGACTATCTTCGAGTTCAGCTCATCTTTGTAGATCATACAAACTTCAAAGCTTGGACTAACCAAAATCTCATTGGGAACAAACTTGAGAGCAACAATGGTGGCTTCAGTCTCTACTGAAATGGTTACAACCTTCCCTTCAAGTGGAAACTTGATTTTCTGGTGAACAGTCGAAAGGACTCCTCCCAAAGGATGAAACCATGGCCCCCCCTAATAGAGTAGCAAATGTGACAGGGATGTCCAGCATATGAGCAAATGTGACAGGGATGTCCAGCACATGTAAATTGATCCAAGCTTTAATAGGTCCTATCTTGACAAGAGCTCTAAAGGTTCCCACCACAGGCCTTTTCATATCATCGTAGGCCTTAATGACCACCTTGGATGGCTTGAGATCAGCTTCAGTTACTCCCAGTTTTGATAGAATCTTTAAGGGACACATATTGATGGTGGATCCGTTATCCACCATCACACAACACATTAATTTTCCTTTAATTTCTGCCTTAATAAATAAGGCCTTGTGGTGGTCCCTCCCCTCTAATGGTAAATCTTCATCTGTAAACATTACTGCTCCAGGAGGGCTTTTTGTCAATGAACAGACCATCTATTTTGGAGTGTGGTTTGATGGAATCCTTTTACCGTCTAAAGCCAAAACTAGTGCCTCCTTATAGGCTTTAGAGTTTATGAGTAACTCCCAAACACTAACGAGAGTTATTTTATCTCTTCTAGCTTCATCGGCTTTCTCATAATCTTTCTCTGCCTCTTCTGGTTCTTCTTCCACTTTCTTTGATTCTTATTTTGAGTCTATTTGCTTTTCTTCAGACTCAGCAGGTTTCATTTCTCCCTCTTTTTTCTTAAGTTTTTCAACTGGTGGAATTTATTTTTTCCCTCATTTTTTCATAGATCAAGAGCTCCCCCCTCTTCATCATCAGAGCTCCATATATCTAGGACACTCACATTGATCTCAACAGGCTATTTTCTCAGACTTAGGCATTTTAGTTCAGGTTTTGGTGGTGCAGGTGTGGTATCAACAAAGGAGTTCAATACTTGCTCCTTAGTTAAACCGGTGTTTATCATAAGTATGGATTGATTTGGTGGTGGCATGTTTTTGTAATTGGGTAAGGGGTTGCTCCTGGTGTTTGGTTTTCTACTTTTGGGATCGATGATTTTGCCTGAGTCCATGAGATCTTGGATCTCGTGTTTCAAATAAGTGCAACCATCGATGTCTTGTCTAATGTTCTGGTGGCATTTACAATATAGTTTCGGGTCATTATTGGGGAATGGTGGTCTTTGTGGTAAAGGTCGTAGCAAATTGTTCTCGATTAGTTTCTCTAAAACTTTGGAGAGAGGTCTCCCTAGATTAGAAAATCTTCTAATTTATTGAAAACATTGATTTGAACGTTACTGCTTGAACCTATCCCACTGCTGGATCCAGTCCCTTCTCTACCAAAGGGTCTCCCAGTGAAAAATTTCTTATTTTACGCCAAATCTGACTCTTTCTGTACCCCAAACTTGTGTAGCTCTTCAAAATTTTTGATCCCTAAGTCTCTCAACTTGCTAGAAAGCATCTGAACACTACCCTCTATCACTATTGTCAACCGATATGATTCTGTTGGTTTATGCTTTATCTGAGATAACTTCCCTCTTCATCTTATCAGATACTTAGCAAAGGACTCGTTGAACTTCTGCTTTGTGTTTTGTAGATCTCTTAGAGAGATCTCCATTGGAGCGTTTAGGTCCTACTGCTTGATGAACGTTGCACAAAGCTCTTTCCAGTCACTTTGCACAAATGAATCCAAGGTGTAATACCAATAAATTGGAGCACCTTCCAAAGACAGAGGGAATTTCTTGACAATTTGAGCATTTGTCAGCTCTGTTGCACTCATGTAGGTTACATATTGTTTCAAATATAAGTAAGGATCGTCAGTCCCTGTGTACTTGTTCATGATAAGGAATTTGAAATTTTGGGGCAGAGGATCATCTCTCTTGTACAAGTCTAGATCAGTATAGTTGAAGGGAGCATCTATCCCTTTTTCTTTCATCTGCATATGCATTTAAACCATAGTCTTAATAAGATCTTTAGCCCAATCTGGCTTCTCTACATTCTCCGGAACATCCAACCTTTGCCGACTAACTAGTTCTACCAGTAAAGTTTCTTGGTGATCTTCAATTTCTCTCCTCCCTAGATTTTCAGCATCAAGATCGAACGGGCGAGGTTGAGGTGGTGGCGGTTCTCTTTTATCCTCTCTTCTCATTTATGCCATCATCTCTTGCCTAATTTCTTTGGTCTATTCGACTATTTCTACCTTAAACTATTCTGGATCAAAACTCGTTGATGTTGTCTCTTTTGACATTCTAACTAAATGACCGGTGTTGAAGCGAGTCCAAGTGGATGATTGGTTTGAATCTATATCTGCAATCATCACAGGTTAGAACTATGCATGGCATGTATGCATGATATGCATGATATGCAGGTTTACTTAATTATTTTAGAAGGAAAATAATCACTTATTCATATATAACATGTAGCAAGACAAAGCTCTTCAAGTGGTATCTCCACCCTTATTTCTCCCATATGCATATTCAATGGCGAGTTCCTTTTCCTAGGAATGTTGGCCTAGTTTTGATTATTAATAAGGGACATTAAAATTGAGGGACGTAACAAATCTCTGGAGATGAGGCAGATAAGTAGTAATTCTTTGTAATAAAACCAAAGTCCATATTCCATGGGCCGTAATGGGCATGAAAGGCCTATCTTGGCACGGGCCATAGTGGGCATAAAAGGCCCAACTTGATGTAATCCATTTGTAATGGGCTTGGATTTTATTGCAAGAATTGCTATATGGCATAAAACGCATGCAGTTAGAAAAAACCTTAGTGGATGTTGCTAAGTCATTATATAAGCTAAGTCAAGGGTAACAAACTACGACTCCCACAACTATATACATCCATTTGTGTCTCCCCACTCAAGGGTCCATGTGACGTGGATAGTACGTGTCGTGAGTGATAATAATCGAGTACTTCACCACCAGGTTTGAGTGAAACACAGGCAACGAAGCAAAGATTATTGTCGGGTTATTTGGGAATTGTGTGTTCATTGTGTGAAATGTGTAATGAATGCAGTAAAATACAAAGGAAATAAGGACATAATCAATGATGATAAATTACAAAACACAGGAATCAGTTTCTCTATCCCCAGTGGAGTCGCCACTATAGGCGACGGGGTTTAGCACGCACCCAAATGTTTGGCAACCATGGCACTATATAAGCTCAGGGCCTGCTAGAAAATACAAAATGGGCTTGGGGCCCATATTGGAGATGGAGTCACCACGCGGATGAAAATCGGGACATACTTTACAGTAACTAGATTCCACGAAGGTACCCAGAAGCCATCATTAGAGATCGGTTTGAAAACTGGGTATGGGCTTTTGAATGCCCACCCAACCTCGCAGTTGGCCTCCGTTTGTGTTTTGTATTTTATTACCTTTGATTATTTAATTATTTCCTTATTATTGGGTGGATTGCAAATGCTTCTAATTTTAAAATTTAATCCAAGTTTGCACATTAGTCATTTTACATGCTTTATTACCTTGCACTTATTACAAATAAGAATAAATATTACAAACATTCATTCAAAACAAACAGGGATGGGATTAAGGATTACAATGATTTACATAATTAAAAATATGCTGAATTCAAATAAAACCTCTCAAGAACTAATTAACTCACTAATTACTTAATGAGTGGAAATCACAAAGGGACCTACATCAAACACAAGTTAGTTTTATCTTAAAATAAACAATTTTTATACAAAAGGGGGTAAACAAATTTACATGAAATAGACACAGGGATTTATTTAAACATGGTTTATTTACTCAAACATACATAACAGTATAACGCTTGCATGCAATACTAAAGATGTTAGGCAACATGTTTGTATTGGATACCAAAAATATACCAAAAGGATGCTAAAAAAGAATCATAATCATGTTGGACTCTGGTCAAGGGGCGATCGTCTCCTGGGAAGAGGCATCGCCTCTTAGATCCCTGTTCAAGAGTCGATCACCTCCAAGAAAAGGGGCAACATCTCTTTGAAGAGATATCGCCTCTTGACCAAGAACATTATGATTTACATGTTACTTGAATTCTAAGTAAATCGAATTTCAGGCAAACTACACATAAATCTATTTCTAAGACATCAATATCTTACATAATCATGCTTTCATATGACATGTAACACATCAAAAACCTTAAAAAATGTAATCAAGACCGAGAAATTGAGTTTTTATGAAAAACTAGGACTTGAAAAGCTTAAAAATAGTAATTCTTACTGAATAAATCGCATTTGATGCTCCTAACTAAGCCCTCAGAGCTTGGTTGGTATGTTTGTGTACTTTAAGTGTAAGAAGACCTCCTCTTCCTTTAAGAAATTGAGCTCTTCCTTCTTTTCACTCTTCTTCTTCTTTTTTCCTCTCAAGATATATTTCTTCCATTTTTTTTGTGTTTTTTCCTCTCTTCTTTTTTTCTTTCAGATGTCTCACTTCTCTTCAAGCCTTCTTCCCTTTTCCCTTTCTATTTCCTAAAAATGGTGGCACCTAGCATCCACTAATCATTTCCCCTCACCTCCTCATCTTCTCCCCACCTTCTCTCCTTTGAAAGTCATCATTTCACCCCCAAATCTGTAGGTTGGAGATCTGTGGGTCCACTTTTAGTGTATGGGGCCAAAATGCATTAAAATACATTTAATGTAAAGTTAGGTCGGCTACTAAAGAGGCGTCATCTCTTCGAGCTCAGGCTAAAGAGGCGTCGCCTCTTGGGAAGAGGCGATCGCCTCTTCACTAGGCTTGGCCTAGTCCTGGGCCAATGGGTTTGGGCCTCCCTATTTTCTTTTAAGCCTTTGAGCTTTAGGTTTGGTGTTTTAGGCTTTGGTTAGAGGTTTTGGGCTAGGTTTATGCTTTTGAGTTTATTTTACAAGAAGCTTTAGGTCCTCTTACATTCAAAATTTTGGACTTGCTCATCATTGGGCATTCATTGCGAGCCAATCAAACCGAGGGTGTCCACAGTAATATTTCGAGAATATGCTCCACATAATTTGCCTACTCAGCTTCCATGTCATTAAGTGGGTCCCACAACTTACACCTTAAAAAAATAAAATCCCTAAATCCCTAATTAAATACAGTAATAAAATCCCTAAATCCCTAATACTTTCTTCTTTAAACCTCTCAGCTCGTCTTCTTCTTCAAACCTCAAAGCTCATCTTCGTCTTCAAACCTCTACCTTTTTTTTCTTATTATTTTTTGTGTATTTGATTCCCTCTAGCTTCCCCTTTTCTAGGTTTGTTGTAAAAATGTGTCTTTTGCCCTAAAAAAGACATAATACTAATGGGAGAGGGAGGATAGCAATGCAGGGGAGGTGAAAGATTTGATCTTTTTTTTTCTTTTTTTTTTTGGGTTGGTAGAAGAGAATGAGCAAAGATAATGGAGGTTTGGCTAAGGGTTGGGAAGCAACGATAAGAAAATCACAAGCTTCATAACCACTACCACTTTGTGCACAAAACTACTAGACGTTTTTAAATCCATTAATATTAACCCAGACTCTAAAGTTCTTTTTACTTAATAATTTCCATCGGAACTAACATTAGCCCATTTCCCTTTAGCATTTACCAAATTATCATCAATTCCAAACCTTCATTCCAGCCTCTCAAATCACCAAAATCCACTTTAACTTATTCCTCACAGGCTGGTATGATTCCAAGAAATATGCTATTGAATTCAATCAA
This sequence comes from Mallotus repandus, assembly GCA_949671775.1. Lineage (NCBI taxonomy): Eukaryota > Viridiplantae > Streptophyta > Magnoliopsida > Malpighiales > Euphorbiaceae > Mallotus > Mallotus repandus. The sequence goes on from CATIWM010378061.1 coordinate 14,212, forward strand.
AAGATGATCAGAACTCATTATTCAATTACAAAATAAGACATGGATCACAACAGAAGAACATCAAAGAGACATATGCTTCAAATACACATCAAACAGATTACCACCTTCAATAGTGTTATTAATTGGAAGGATATGAAACTGCTTCACAAACTTGACATCAGGACACTGATGAACAGACACCACACCACTTCTGCTTCTCTTCACTATAATGAGTTTTTCTTTTCTTTTTTTTAACCCAAATAGTGGGTTTGATTAGAATTAAGAATTTTTAAAGGAAAGGTTAATTGTGGGTGAAAATTTTCATAAAAAAGAGAAGTAGAAGTTGAGAAGGCCATTGAAGGAGAAGAAGAATATGAGAATGAAGGGATTTTAGGACTGTAGTTAATTAGGGATTTTAAGTTTTTTTTTAATGGGTTGTAAGTTGTGGGCCCACCTTAAGTAACAAGGATGCTGAGTAGGCAGCTTATGTGGAGCATAGTCTAAGAATATTACTATTCTGATTGACATGTCAGCAATTTTTCATCGGAAATCATTAAGGGATTGTGAACTGAAACTAAAATAGAATTTAAGGGACTAAAAAGAAAAAAATTGAAATTGTGGTACCATTTTAAAATATGAGGCAAAGTTATGATATCAACGATGCAATAAATCCAATAATTTTTTGATGCTTGTGAAGGTGACATTGACTGCTTTAGGAGAGATGTTTGAAGCTGCACGTGGCATTATAATCTGCATTGGTGAATGTGCAAAGGCATATTTCTCTCTCTTTACATGCTCGAAGGAAGAATACTAGAAATGAAAACTAAAAAGACGCTAGCCCAAAAAAGAAAACGCAAAAACCAGTTTTGAAAAAATAGAATGGGTCAGACCATAAAAGAAATAAGCATGGTCAAATAGATCATTTTACGAAATTTCCTAAAAAAACATTCGATAAAAAAAGACAACCCTAAAAATAAAGGTGACAACGGAGTGGTCTATATTTGAAGTAAAAAAGTTAGAGAAGTTAGTTTTGAATTTTTTTTGTTTTTGTTATATTTATATAAAGAACCCTTAATACTTTACTGTATCTAATAGAGAGATGAAAGTTTCTTGACATAAATTCGTCCTGCACATTTAGAGCCCAGCCCAATATAAATTAAACCACTCACCCACCCAATCTAAACACCAAAAGTTGTTGCTTCTTATTTTATTTGGCCCAATGCATACTTTCAAGGGGTTTTTTCATAAATGCCCCAAAACATAACCAAAACAACAAAAATAGGGTCAAATGCATGGGAGGGTATCAAACTTCAACTTTATTTCAATTCAATTACAAAATTTCAATTTATATCTTTTTAGATACCAAACTTCTATTTAGTTTCATAGCAGTCATTTTAAAAAAAATTGGTACCTGAAAAATTTAAAATTACTGTTTTAATCTAGAATTTTTTTTTTTTGCAGATAAGTCCATATTTCTACATATTTATAGAAAATAAGAAAATAATTGAAAATTATGTTGATTCCACCTAGTAATAGCAAACTTATCATGAGAAGTATCAAAGTTTAAAAGAAGTAAAATTTTAAATTTTTTATAATTTTTGAACTAAATTAAAAAGATAAAAAAATTGAGAAATTAAAATGGTTCTTAAGAAAAATTTAGATTAATAAAAAATTTTAATAGTACCTTTTTAAAAAAAAAAATCAAAGTTAGGTGACTAAAAAGAAATAAATTAAAGTTTAATATCCAAATTTCAATAAGTATAAAGTTGGATGATCTCCATTGCATTCAACCCCAACAAAAATACCTCAAACTTTCATTAATTACACGTGTGTCACCCTACGTAACTTTATTTACGCGACTGTACCTTTCTCCTTCTTCTTCAATCATGTATTTTCTCCTCTATTTTTCTTCTTCTTCTTCTTCTTCTTCTTCTTCTATTTCTGTTTTCATCTCAAATCTCAATCTCCTTCCCTTCAGCTAAAATGAGAGAGTGCATTTCAATCCACATCGGCCAGGCCGGTATTCAGGTCGGCAATGCTTGC
>CATIWM010378094.1:0-17041 GCA_949671775.1 Mallotus repandus
ATAAGTACATATAAGATGTTATAACTAATTTAAACAATCCAGGCTATCACAAACAAATCTAATATCATGGTCACAGTTGCATTCAACACAGTTTATAACATCATTATCCACCAATCCCCACCATCCTAAATATCTATGGAAAAAGCTTTCTGGACATTTGTTTAGTTTGGGTGTTAATTTCTCATCACCCATAGCTTTTGAAGTACATTAACAAGAGATGCCCTACTTTCTCCAAGCTTTTTCATTCATTTCATAGCTTCAACCAATTGTTTGCCTTCCTCTTCATCCTTACTATTACCACTGCACAACAAGATGACCCCTAAAATATATCATGATCTATAATGTCCCGCTTTATATGCTAACTCTAGTATGCCACATCCTGTCTCAATGTCAGGGGATATGCCAGAACAAGTTTCCTATAAAAGAATATGCAACAATATAAAAATAATAATGTAATTTTTTTTCAATTTTATTTTGTTATAATTAAGAACAATATCATACATACATACCACTCCTTCCCTGTATAATGACTCAGGATTTTTAGAATCAGTGCAGTGGTATAAAAACTTAAACATTGACACTAGAGAAACCCAACGTTCACTAGGGATGTTATCTAGATTAACCTGTCGATAGATGTTAGGGTGGTCTGTTGTATTACACACGTATTTACAACTGAGGTTATACCTTGAAACCAAAAACCAAACAAAACAAACCTCACATTTAGCATATTGTTTGTACCTTAATTTAAAATTGAAAAGATCTTTCACAAAATGTCTTCCCACTCTTGAGATTATATCAACGACAAACTCTTCCGGTATATCACTGAGGGAAGTTGCCATTATCAGTAACTCATAGGAATTTGAATTTCAGAAAAATGACTTTTTATGGAGTACAAAGTTTTGTTAATATTTAGAGGAGAAATCACTCTGTAGGTAGATATTTATATACACATTTCAACGAAGTTTAATCGACATGACTCTTAGCACGCGTACTTTTAACAAATGTGCAACAAATACAATGCACTTCTGTAAACTTCAATTGTTTTATTCAACATACTTAGTGAATGTAATCGATTGCCGTTTCCATTGAACATAAGAAAAATTCACCATTATTGTTATTTGTTACTAGTTGTTCAAATGCTTAGGGATTATAATACTTGGTGAAATTATTTGACCATATAACATTCACCCTGATTGAAATTTGTTATTTCACCTTGTAATTTTCATTTTAAAAAAAATTATCATTGGTGAAGCAATATTTTGTAAATTGAATTTCCCAATCCTGAGAATCAATATTTTGTGAATTGAATTAGCCAATATGAGTGAATTAATATTTTGTAAATTGAATTTCCCAATGTTGGTGAGTCAATATTTTGTAAATTGAATTTGCTGCTGTTGGTAAATCAAAACTTTATAAATTGGTTCACATTAATTTTAGTTGACAACTGGGTAAGTGATATTTTTGAGGCCTTTGAATTTTAGGGCTCGAGAAAGTAAGGTTATTGAAACTCTGTGTAATATAAGTGATATTGATGATGTGTTTATCATCGATTAACACTGATATTTTATCACGGATAATCATGCTAATTATGACGTCAGATGAACAGGTTTCTTTACTTACCATGCAGAAATTGATTAGAATGGCATTATGTATTTTCAACTACACATGTCAACTAGACCAGAGTAATTATTATACATGACTTGTGAATCTAGCCATAGAGTAAATCAAACCAATTGATTTATCCAATTATCTTATGAAATCAGTTTGAAATGAACAAATCAGTATACTAATTTCTTTAGTTAAAAGAAACTATAAACAAAAATATTACTAATTTCACTGAATACTAACCGTTAATTATGCTACAACAAATAACACTTCACTGTGACAACTGCACTCGATGCAGTCTATCACTTTAGTACCTTCATATGGTTTGACCCATCCACATAGCATGGGGCACAACTTTTGAGGATAATAATTATTATTTTTAGGTAATAAATTACCCCTGGCCCAAACCCTACGAATTCTTTCAACAAATTTCAACTTGTATTCTCTTAACTTGTTCAAATGTTTAATAGCTTCAACAAGTCTCGTACCCTCCTCTTCATCATAACTGTTGCCACTGCATAATAAAATAACACCAAGAATATACCATGCTCGGTAATTTCCTCCTGCTGTAGCCCTTTGGAGATCCATGCGCCCTAAGATCATGTTAGGATGTATGCTGAAGCATGCTTCCTAAGAAGAAAACCACTAATTTACAGTTTCATATTAAATTAAATTTCAAATTAAACTAAATTTTGAATATATTTAAGTTGCTTACCAGCCTTTCCCTGTACAATTACTCTAGATTTTCATAACTCACGCATCGAGTTAAAAATTGCCACATTGTTGGTGGAAAAACCACCATTTACCAGGCAAGCTATCTGTATTAGCCCGTCTGTAAATTTTTTGTTCTTCTGCTGCATCTTTAAAAGCCTTACAATTGAAAGAAGAAGAAAAATGAATTACATTCAGTAAGCAACAATGTTTCCAAAATAATCAAATCAATAATTCACTAGGCATACCATAGTTTCAAATTCACTAAATCTCTTGCTAAATATGCTCCAACTCTAGATATTATGTCCACCAACAAATGTTCTAGTACATCGCCAATGGATGTCACCAGAGAATAGATGATTTTTCTATTCTCAACATCCATTTTGTGATCTTTATGTCAGAGAGAAAATATAAGAGAAATAACGTTGCATTTATAATGTGCATGTGATCTAGGGATAATTATCATCCTAAACATGAAGTGGAATCAACAATTACTCTTATACGCGTCGTTTCATGTGACAAGGTATGATACATGTACAATGTAGGATAAATCCAAATATTTCCACATAATTACATAAACTAAAACTTAGAGTACTAACTTAATCAACTTATTTATCATCTATTGAATATTTTTTCCACGTATTGGTACCACTCAATGGAATTAACATCAATGCTACTTATAAAACATACTAAAATAAAAATATTGAAATTATATAATTTGTATATAAATATAATACACACTAAGGACTTATATATAAATATAATTTGTATATAATTATACAAACTAGTACAATTTGTATATATAAATAATATTTGTATAAAATTTGTAACATATTGTTATATTTTATTGATGAAATATTCTTTGATAAAAATTATAATGATGCATGAATATTCCTTATAAGTATTGTAATGCAGTTTGTTGACTCAATGTCAACGTGATGTATGAAAATAACATTAATGTACATGAAAAATAAGTAAACTTTTTAAACTTCATTATAAAATGATGCATGAATATCACAATATCAATGATGCATGAATATTTTCTTATATTATCACAATATCAATGATGCATAAATATTCCTTATATTCACCAAAAATTATTTAGAAGCTATTAATTCAAGTTCTTTTTAACTGTCGATTAAGAAGTTATACATTTTTTCAGTTTACATGAATATATTTGCATATATTTTATAACATTATGTGTCAATAAGTCTACATTCAATTGTTAACAACATTATGTGACAACATTCCATGTTGAACTTAATTCACCACATTATATATTCACCATGCTCAGGGAATTATAATCTATAGTACAATCCACTAACAATGGTACATTAACTTTGTTAATTATAATCACTTTGGTTAAGCCGTTTGTGAACAGTTTTTGAAAAGTCAACTATTTCCGATGATGATTTATTTGTTGGCAGTTTGAAATTCAAATATGTCATAAATGATCATCCAATTTGCATTGAAACTATGTCTATATAAACAGCCTTTATGAAACCAAAGCAACTTACTTTCACCAAGCCTTTAAAAAAAACTACCCAGTTGTGACTATAAGTTTTTCCCTCGTCAATGGCTGCCTCATATCCAAAATGGAAAACCCCTCTTGAATCTTTACAATCATTGAATGTTTGGGCCAAGCGGTATAAGGACAACAGAACAAAAGTTTTGAGTATATTGCATCAATCATTTTTATTTTATTTGTCATATCGCAATGAATAAATGATATAAGTCATGACTTATTATTGTTTTCTTTCATATATTAATAAAGGGTACCTGATTACTACTTGCGATGTTTAGGCAAACCGCTTGCACAAAATGTTACGCTTAGAGTAACATATTCTAGGCCATACCATTTATGGCAAGTAAGAGTCCGTACCAACAACCACGTTTCTTAGGACAAGAACATGCTTGCGGATGGTCTTATTGAAGTGTTCAACAACTACAACATTGACAATAATGTTCTGATGTATTTTTGGATACATACACCATGGCTAATTGACTTCAGTGCACATTCAATGTATAGTAGAGATTAGATAAATTATGGGCCTCTGCCTCATGGTGAAACAAAACCACCACCATCTCTACCATCATGATAAGGAGGTTATTCGCGGATTATTGTTTCAGGTGATGACTCCAAAACTAAGAATTGATTTCTAACTTGGTTGATATTTTATTGCTTTATGTCCACAATGTTACTTTTGTCCACAATGTTAGTTTTGTGTTTGAAATTGAAGTGTTAGTTTTGTGTTTGAAGTTGAAGTGTTAGTTATGTGTTTCAAGGTGAAGTAATATTATTAGTGTTAGTTCTATATACTGGTGAAATAATTTTTTTTTCTTCAAACAGTACATAAGTAACTTCTTATTAGTGGTGAAATTGGATTTTACTATTTTTAAGGTGAATCAATGAAGTGATAATAAAAATTTTACACCATTTTAGCACTATGCTATTTTAAAGTGTTGTTGAAATCAAAGACTTGCTAATGAAATCAAATTATAATTTGGAATGCATTATCAATTTTTCACCACTGCAATCAAATTTCCACTTCATAATAAAAATTGACATTCTACAAATTTCAGTATCTCTAATTAAACACTCTAACCTAATTGGTTACAAATAAAAATAATTTCATGGCAACAAATGCACTCGATAGAAGTCATGATGTCTCGATCGTCAACCCAATATAGCCATGTAAAGTGCAAATGGTTCCTACTACGAGGGTAATTATTGTTTTTAGGTTTTAATTGCACCTTCATGCCTATCCTTCGCATCAATTGATGAAATTTCAACCTGATTTCTTTAATCTTTTTCATGTGCAGCAAAACTTCAACAAGTCTTTTTCCCTCGTCTTCATCTTCAATGTTACCACTGCATAATAAAATTAAACTGAGAATATAAAAAGCTCTGTAATTCTTGATGTGGATGCAGATGCTTGCTAAAGATGTCGACGACCAGACTCCATGTTTTAGGTTTTTCCTGAAGCACTGTTTATGTCCAGTTACAAAAAAATTAATATAAATCCTATATAGATATTTATATTGTTTACAATTGCAAACTTGTACTTCATAAGATACGCAATTTATGTACCACCCCTTTCCCATATAGTGCTTCTGGATTTCCAAACCTCAAACATCTTCCTATAAACCGTGATAAAGATTTGGGATGAATCCACCATCCTAACACAAAGCTTTCCAAATTTGCCTTTCTGTACACTTCTGGGTGCTCGGACACTCCATTAAATTCCTTACAACTGTGAGTTGACAACATTTTAATAAGTAATAAAAAAAATCAAATGTTACATATTGTGCTTACTATAACTTCATGCTGAACAAATCTCTTACAAAATAAGATCCCACTCTAGCAATTATATCCACTAAAACATCCTGGGGTACATCTTTGATGGATGTCACTAGATTGCATGTGTTTTTCTTTCTCAATTTATCAGTGCTCAGAGACATTATGAATAATAATCAATCAAACAAACAATATAATATGAAACACAAACATAAGATATAAGATGATTGAGAAGAGAAAGATGTTTGACTGATAACAATGAGACATTTATATTTGGAGTTTACTTTAGAATTATCAAATCTTTTTTTTTGAAATAGAATTATCAAATCATTAATAAGAAGTGGAACTGTCGTGGTGCCAATACACATCGTTTCATTAATATGACGCTATACCTCGTTGTGTTGCCAAATCGTTTCATTTAATATGTCGTTATACTTTCAAACCCTCGTCATGGTGCCAATATGCATCGTTTCATTAATTTGTAAATTTTGCTTTGATTTAGTAATAAAGTTGCATGATGGGTGTATTTTGGTTTGGTACCACTACAATACAAATAATGTTGAATAAACCAATAAATATAATTCTTGTACATATGTGTTCAACTTGAAAATAAATTAAAACATCAATATGCTTACACAAATTCACATCAATTTGCTTCATGTAAATTTTTTTAATATGTTAAATGACAAATACATCCCAATGTCAATAATGAAATTAATATTAATCTAAACAAACATTAATGATGCATTCATAAACATTTTACATGCAAACAAAATTTCAATGTCTTTCTTTTTAAAATAACATCAACGTCCTTAATCTAAACTAGCATCAATTGAAACATGTGTTTAATAAAATGTTGAAGAAGATGTCCTTCAATGAAATTTACAAAAACGAGATGAATTTAAACTAATATCAATTGAAACATATGTTAGGCCTTACAGTTGAAGCTAAACTGCATGTTTAATATGATTGATGAAATATACATTAATCTAAACTTAAATTAATGATAAATTCACATTTTGCATTCATAAACTACTTTCAATTACATTGTTGAAATTTGTATAAATGAGATGAATCTAAACTAATATCAATTGAAATGTATGTTAGACCTTACAGTTAAAGTTAAATTGCATGTTTAATATGATTGATGAAATATACATTAATCTAAACTTAAATCAATGATAAATTCATATGTTACATTAATAAACTACTTTCAATTACATTGTTGAAATTGTCATTTGCTTGCTTGGTTTCCCCTACCATCAATTGCAACATGTATAGTCAAATTCATGTTAAACACCTTAATATTAATCTACCTACTTGGTTTCCCCTACCATGGATTTATGCATTATTATGTCTGACTGAGCCCATGTATGTGTAATCAATCTCAGTGAAGCATCTCTGTGTGTGTTATAAAACAACAATCCTTGGTGAATTCATTTGTGTAATTTATTTCAATATATATAATTGCAATTACATATAAAAATTCCATTTAACTTTTTATATGTTACACATCAGGCTAATTTTGGCCCATCTTTTGTCCATTAGCATCACTTAAATTGTTTAAATTTGCAAAGCTAGCTTGACTACACATTACTTCTCCACCATGGCTAAATAGCTGCCTTCGCACTATCACATTATTCAAGTCACCACCAACACTTTGCTGCTGCAAATAAATAAAAAAAGCATAGTCCCCTATCATTAGTCCAATCTAAAAAAAGATATAATAACAAATAAAATGTTAAAATAAGTTACATGGTATGAATTCATTATACCGGGTTATTTTGTACAAAAGCCCGTACATCTCGCCCACGTCCTCGTTGAGCTCTGCCCTCTCGACTGCCACCTCCCCCTATTCTCCTATATCTATATCTATTATTGTTTGGCCTTTCATGATGAATAGTGACATTTGGATTGAGAATTGGTGCACCAACATTTTGATTGCCTTTACCAGCATTCTGCTCTTCGGCATTATTATTATCCAATGGTCCAGTCCAGTTCAAAAGCTCATTATAGGCAACTTCCAACTATTCAATTAATAACACCCTTTTACTATTTGAAAACAAAGCCAAATCAACACATTTATTGAAGTACTACTACAATTCAATGCTTTTCTTGTACTCCTCGGTCATGTTAGGATAACCACCAATAAAAAATATTATTGAATGAGGACGACGCACATCCTTTTGCAACCTTCTACTCACACACATTCGTTAACAGCTTGAATATCCTTAAAAGCTAACACTTTAAATATGTGGCAGTAGAGTATATTAGTTGATTCAAATTTTCTACAATTACAGCTTATATAATTACCTTCTATCCTAAAATCAACAGTATAAACAAACTCTTTCACAAAAAAATCATTCACTAAGCATCTTTCAAGCACCTCGTATAACTCAATGGCTCCTTGATTGACTTGGTCAACATTCCTTACATTACAATATAACATCCTTTTAACTTGGTCCTGCACTTTTTCAAATGTACTCTTAGTGAAGGCAAGCTGAAATTATTTTTCCCATTTGAACCGTGAGAAACAAAAAACTTAACTATTTTTAGAATTAAAATTAGCAGTAAATTCCTTCTCAACCTTATCGCTCAATGCTATCTTATATTAGTCAACAAACTGTTTCCGTGTACTCCTCGCATGGACAAAACTATCAAAATATGCATGCATGCTTTCACTCCTCTAAGTATATGTCATTCCAGCCTAAAATCTATGATTTAAATATACTGGAACCTAGCTCTCCTTCTCACTATACAACTTCACCAGCCATGCATTTCTAATAAGATCGTACTTAATTGTGAAGCCTCTCCAATTATTCTCAAACATCTAAATACTTAGGTTATCATACACCAAACCTTTAAATTCCTTACAACATTCACTAAATTTGTTAATGTGTTTAAACTTTTTTGCTATCTTGCACATTATATTCGATATACAGAAAAGGTGAATGGTATTTGGCATAGTTTATCTTACAGCTGCCTTAATGCTCTCACACTGATCGGTAATAATTGCATGAGGATGAATGTCACCTATAGCAACAAGCCATAAAGAGAATAGCCATTTAAATGTTTCAATAGTCTCATTTGCTACTAAATCACATCCCAACAAAATTGACTGACCATGATGGTTCACACCAACGAAAGTAGTTAGAGGCATCTTGTATCTTTTCACATGGTAGATATAACATCATTGAACTCCTGATAAGTTGCGTTAACTCTAAGATGAATCCATAACACATTTCTTAAATGGCTATCATCGGCAACATCAATTAAATAAAAAAATTGTCCATCTTTCTACTACATTTCTATAAAAAGTTTTCTGATAACTTCTGCATCTCCTTCACCAAGCCTTAACCTTCTCTCCTTATCTATGAAATTCTTCATGTCCCGTTGTGAGCATCCTACATTTTATGGACCACCAACCTACACCATTACCACTCTTATGCTTTTACAAGGCCTAAGTCTCATTAACGACCAATATTCTTTGAAGTGTTAGAGTCAAACTCCTCTAGCCACTTATTAACCTACTCATTGAAGGATCTAACTAATGGTTGTGATAACGTTTTATTGAACTAACAACCCATATTCCATTTCTCAAAACTGCATTAAAATAAGTTGGGCAACATGATCTCTTTGATTTTATTCTTGCTTCTGACTTCCTCCCTTTTCACAACTAATTATTTGATATCTTCTTATACCATCTCCACCCTTATGAGCATATCTTTTAACAACAGAAAATCCTTTCAGCCTAGCATGTTCTTGATAAGCTTTTAACATTTTATCTACAATTGGAAAAGACATACCTGGTGTAGGACCATCCTCTACAATACACTCATTTAAATTTATATTCTAATTATTTTGAGAATTTAATTCACCAACTTCACCTACTCTATCATTGTCATCATCCACAATTAGTCTTTCAATAGAATTTTCTTTTGGTTCAATAGAGTTTTCTTCTAGTTCAATAGATTTTTCTTCTCGTTCAACAAAGTCTTCTTCTCTATTTAGTGAATAATCGTAAATGTCAGATCCAAAAATCGGCATAACCATTTCTCTGTGATCCATTTCTTTGTTGTTATATTTCTCGCCCAATTTAGTAACATTTAATTGTATGTCTTGATTATGGTGCTTTTATTTTGGAAATACAAATCAACTAACACATTTAATAGTATCAATTAACAAGGAACAAAGGGTAGATTAGTCTTTTATAGAACCATTAATTGTGCAATTAATGGTTCTATCTTGATAGATGCTATCTGTTAATCTTTAACGTATTTTAATATTGCTCATTGACTTCTACAGAGTTTCATTCAGATTTTTTTATGATATCTCTTTTTTTTAAAGGAAAATTACATTAAAAAGAAGGCCAGAGGCCATACAAACTAGATACTAGCTCTCAGAAACCATGGATATAAATCATGGGTGTCACAAGCCTTACTCTTACTAATAACATCCTCTTTAGGAGTAAATGGGTATAACAACCACTAATTAACTCTATAACAAGTAAAGATAATGTTTAGTTAATGAGACTAAAAAATAAAAAGATATCTTTAAGACAGGATTTAAAGCTGGCCAGAGTAGCCTGCATCTCTAGGTTCATTCTTGTCTATTTCTTTCTTTTCATCTTCAACATTGTTAGGACCTATAACTTCATTGTTGGGAGAGGGATTTCTTGCAAGGGTTTTCAGTATGTGCTTCTCGATCTGGTACTTTCTTGGACAAAGGTTGTTTTGATTGTTGCCAAGAAGGAATTCTTTAGACAAAGGAGTTGCTAGGATTTTAGCTTCTGGACAGGCCCATTTTTTCCTTGGGTTCTCTTCATTAGTGATTAAGTTCATTGCCATTTCTTGATCAAAGGGAGAGCTTGGGCTTTATTTGGTTATGCTATTGGGCTTTGAGTCTTGCTTTTGGGTGGGCTTACAATTAACTTACTAGGTGATCTTTGGAATTCCTTTTCCCTTAGGGAGATTTGCTTATGTCAGTTAGCTTTGACAACTACAACTTCATGTGGGATTGTTTGACCTGCTATTGGTAGGCTCGAGGCAAAGTAATTTTCACTCTGTGATGTTTGTACATGAGTAATACACGCCTTTAAAAAACCTGAAGCAAAGAAGATAAGCACCATGAGATATGAGTTTCCAATTTCTGATATTAATGAAGGAGCACTTATTATGTTTGTTAGCTCTCTAATCTCTGAGCTGGGGCAATAGGGGGAGTAGTAACAAAGCTAATTCAGGACATTACCATCTTTATAAACGTGGCCATGGCGAGATCAAAAAAGAGGCAAAGTGACTTGCATCTTCTCGTATAGCTGGGAGGATCTTTGTCACCACCAGTTTCAACATAAACTTCATTTTTAAGGCCATTATTGAATAAAGATATGTTGAAAGCTATAGTGGTAACACTATAGACTTAATTGAATAGGTTTCTATAACTATAATGGTGATGATTATGTTGTTGAAAGTTAGGATCAGGGGCTGTAACCAGACTGAGACGGTAATAACAATGGTGGTTGTAGCGATGTTTAGTAGGAGGATGGAGCAGTGAAAAAACTAGGTTATGTAATTGTTGGGCACAATAGAGTGGGCTAAATGAAAGAGCCTCCATCTATATATTGTTAAACACAACAAAACATAGTAGCAGAAGCTACACAATTATGATAACTTTAACTATACCATACTTAGACTTGATATCTCTTTTAAAGATAGATAGTGTTTTATTGCTAATAAAAATTTAGTTATTTTTAATTTAAATCAGCTTGAGAAGACTCATAATTCTTTAATATTTTATGGTGCTCTCAGAACTACTCAAAAAATTATTTCTCGAGCATGTTGTTAGTTTAGTGACTTCAACTTGCTTTGAATGTCTCAGACTCCTCATATAAAATGGGTAGCCAATTTATAGGTCTGCCTAGTCATGTTGTGGTCTAAGTTGGCAAAATTCACTTACTAGCTTTACTAAATTGAATTTTAATGTTGCCTTAAACTCCTTGAATCAACTTAGATTGGAGCCATGTGTAATAACTCTAAGTGATATACCTTCCATTGTTATTGTTGAAGCTAATGAGACTTTGCTTTCATAATTAAAGAAATTTAGTTTGTTAAAATATTTTAGTCATGTATGGGTAAGTATAGTTATAAATATAGTTTTTGTTTACTTATATAAGCAAAATCAAATAATGTATATATCGCTAGTAGGTGGAGATGTTAATTTTAGATATGAAATTACTTGTAAAAGATGTAATTTTGCTACTTTAAATAATTCAAAATTAGCTTGTTGTTGCCATGAGCCACCTTTAAAGAATTCAAAGAAAGTTGTCGCTCTCTTGAATGAAAGTTGTATTAAGGAGAAGTTTCTGGTGGGTGTGAGAGTCGCTACCAAATGAAATAAACTGAAAAAAAATAATTGTTAAGAAAAAATAACTCAATTTTAGATTCATAATACTAGAAGGTATTGTTTGTTTAAATTGAGTGATATTGTTTACCTGAATGGGTTTTTATAGTGATTATTGAAGGAAAGTTTCACTCATGATGCCTAACCTTTTAACAAGGTCCTATAATGGTACCGAATCTTCACTTTGTAATATAAAATATGCTAACCTTTATTTTTAAGGGATAATGACTTTTTAATCCTAAAAGTATAGTGGTTTCAACAAATTAGTCTGAAAAGAAATTTCCTTCACAATTGAGTCCTTAAAATTTTTAAAATTCTCACCATTAGTCCTCATCTGTTAACTTGGACGGAAATTGCTTAAATGAACAAATTGACCCCACTTAACTTTATGCTTCACTTGCCACATAAACACACCTAATCCACTTGGCAGCCATATCATCATCACCATCTTCTTCTTTTTCTTCATCTTTTTTTATAATGACTCCACCTCATGACTTTTAACCAAGCTCTATTTGTTTGGCAAGAATGGTTCAGAGCTTCTTTGAAGATTGTAATGAGAAGCAATCATCCTCAACTGCTTTGAGGTGTAGCCGGAATCGCTGAAATTGCTTCAATGGAAATTGTACTAACAGCTCTGAAGATGAATTCAAACCATTTGGCAATTTCTAATGTTGTTTTCTCTATCACAACTGACTTTATTTGAGACCTCAGATCAATTGACGGGAGGAGCAGTTGTCTGCCAAGCTCCCAAAATGTAAAATAATATGCAGAGGCCACTGGCTGTGAAGATCCAAGTTAAACGCTTCCTTTTGGATTCAAGCTTATAATTTTTAAGTGACCCATTGTACTCCTTTTCCATACTTGTATATAGCTGCAAGTGTATATATATATTAAGATCCAAGTTAAATGCTTCCTTTTGGATTCTAGCTGATGATGTTTAGGTGACTCGTTGTACTCCTTTGCCATACTTGTATATAGCTAGACCTCTGCAAGTGTGTGTGTGTGTGTGTGTGTAAACATAAAATAAGTAGTCAGGTGAGAGAACGTATCCATCATTTACTCAAAGCTAGGTTGAGACTACCCAATTCATGATTATAGTCAACAGTTGACATAATCAAGAAAGAGATTGATTCTGAGTAATTTCAGATATTTCTTTTAATGTCATTATTTGTGCAATGAATTAAGCAATTTTACTTGGATTATGAAATATAGGAAAAACACAACAGAGAAACTATGTAGAGCACGATAATCAAAGGCTATCGAATCATACGAAGAAGAGAAAAACTTATTGATATTGCAGCCAATTCAGAGAAAGGTAATTTAATAACTGCACATGACCAAATAAAATAAAATCCATAGAAAGAGAGACAAAGGTTTTTTCTTTGGACAAAAAATCAACTTAAAATTTTTTTGGCTTACTTTCTATATTATAAAAATAAATCCTTTTCCTTTTTCTATAAGAAGCCAAAAAAGGATCCTAAGGAAATATGAACCAATCAAGCTAAGGAAATGGTCGGTATTGGTCTGCAAAGAATGTTTTTCTTGAATCCCACAAGAACTTTAATCGCATTTGGCTCCTTGCACCTGAGCAGCCTGTGGTCATTGCTTTGGATGATTTCATTCCATTTTTAGAAACTCAAGTATTTGGAGGAGGTATTGATCATGGTTTAGTCCTAAGGGCATCACTTGTTAAAAACTCTTGGGAAGATGAAATGCTACGCAAGACATGGGAATTTAATATCTTAACTAGAGAGCATTGTCATGATGAAAAAGTATGGTTGGATTTCACAAAGTTTGAAGATCGGATTACTAATATACAACCTCATAAAGGTGCTCGCTTGTAGATGCTTGAGAAGAATATTAGCATATTGGAAAAAGTTGTTGAGCTTAACCCTGATAACAAGGAACTATTTCTTGCTCTTTTGAAGGCTTATCAAAGCAGGGACATCACTGATGCACTGATTAGAAGATGGGAATAAATACTTATGCATCATCTAGGCAACTCTAAGCTATGGAGAGACTACTTGCACATCTTTCAAGGGGAGTTTTCAATATTTAAGATTTCAGAGATGAGGAAAATGTAGGCACATGCAATCCAAGCTTTATCTACTGTATGCAACATGAAGCTTAGGCAATTTTAGTTCAATTTTTCTTATTATATTGCAACTCTAAGTATCTTTATATGAATTTAATGCAATACCATACTGTTACTGATTTTCGTAGGATGTTTTCTAATATTCAAGTATAAATGAAAATATTCTAGCATAACTCAGCAAGAACTAAGACTAGTTGATGTATTTATTAGTCTTTGTTGATTTGAGCGGTAAGCTGGATACCAAGGATTCACCACTGCTTTATTTTAAGCTAAAATTGAATTTAGTTTGTTTTGTTCGTCTATTATCCTAAGTGAGCATAGTAAATTGAGATTATTTGAGGACTTTGGAATGAAGATGGTCCAAGAATTAGAGAAGATAGGGCCACTGGCTCATCCTCATGGTCGGATAAAGAGGAGGAAAATAGGCAAAGGATTATGGGAGAGGAGACTTCAAATAATGATGAAAGAGGTGGTTGGACTGGTTGGTCAGAACCAAAATCCAAACAAATGGAAACTTATGAAAATGAAATAATTATAAGTAGCAATGATATGGCTTCTAAGGATTTCAAAGTCGAACTTGAGAATGAAAATACAAAGAAAGAATATGATATAGAAGCATTGCTAAAATAGCTTGGCATTGATGTGGACATTGGCCCTAACAGTGAGGTTAAAGACACTTCACCTGGCTTAGATGGTCTGAAGAAGAGTCATAAGGAGACTGTAAACAATGGATGCCAGTGCATGGAAAATTATATGGTTTGTGCATGGAAAATTTTTTTGGTGCATCTATGAGGTGGATTTGGTGTGTTTATGTGGTATTTGAGGTCTAAAGTAAAGTGGCACCGTTTTGTCCATCTTAGCAATTTCTGTCCAATATAACAGATTAGGACCAACGAGAATAATTTTAAAATTTTTAAGGACATGTTTGTGAAGGAAATTTCTTTTAGGACTAATTTTTTAAAACCACTATACTTTTAGAACTAAAAAAGTTGTTATCCCTGTGTTTAATGATTAAAGTTTGTAGACCTATTTTTTGACCAACGATAATTGTGTGGCTTTGACCTAGAATTTTTTTTTTTTTTGGACAACCATTTTGTTAGTTTGTTAGTTAGGTTAGTATGTTAGTAGGGGTGGAGTGGGGATTTGAACCCCCACATCCATTAGGGCAATCAAAGCCCTTGCCACCACAGCCAAGCGTGGGGCGTCCCTGGAGTTTGATGAGGGTTAAAAGTATTAAAATGATCTGACATCTAGTGACACGTTAAATAAGTGGGACATATAGTGCCATGTCATGCCAGATTTCCTATGTTTTCTCTCTCCTCACTTTATTCTTTTATTTTAAATTTTAAAATTTCTCAACTCCATTGCTCTTCCCACTATTTTCTCTCACCTCAAGCGATAATTGCAAATCATCTTTATATGCTTGCAAAATTGATCTCTAAAACCCATTTTGCTTTCTTTTCTTCCTATCTTATCTTTCTATTACCTATAATTGAAGTCTCTAAAGTAGTAAAAGGGCTCGCTGAACTAAGTATAGGGATTTTCAATCGTAAAGTAAGCCATCCTCACTCAAAAGATTATTTTTCTTTTATGCATGTTATATTTTAGTGAAAATTCTTTTATGTCCGGTATACTAAATCATCCTTCCTTTAGTTTTGCTGTCAATTCATGGACCTAAAGTGTAATTTTTTATTAAAAAAATTTCCTTTTGGCCCTTAAAGTTTTATATCCTTAAAATTTATACTTTTTTTGCTATTTAGATGCTATATCACTTTTCTAATTTTTTTATAAGTAAAAAATAAAGTCTCTTATTTTAATTTTTTAATATTTTAAATTAAAAATATGATTGCATAATTTAAATAATTTTAAATTTTAAAAATAAATAAACAAATAAACATTAAGATTAAAAAAGATTGTAATAGTACTACTACTTTTCACAATATTTTGAATTATACAAGTTTTGTTTTTTACAAAATTTATTTTTTAGGATAAAATATTATGATGAAAAAGAACATTATTATTAAATACACTATGATAGAAATGTATTTTATAATTTTTATTTTTAATTTAAATAAAATTTAAATTTCATATTTTTGGTAAACTTTTTTAGTAAGATTTTTCATAAATATTAATCTTTTTATTTAGATTCACTTATAAAATTTTAACTAATGTGAATAAGTTTTTATAATATAAGTTTTGAGTACATTTTTAAAATAATTTAAAATTTTAATAAGGGGTAAATCTAAGTGAAAAAAATTGATGTTTAGGAAAGTTCCGACCAAACAAATTATGTAAAATATAAAACATATTTCAAATGAAAAGTTATATAATAAATTTTTACCATAATTTTTTTATCGTAATATCTTTTTCTAAAAGAGGTATAGTTTTCATAGAAAATAAAATTTGTATAATTTGGAATATTACTAAAAGAAATGTTATACATTATATATATATATATATATATATATATATATATACACACTTTTTAATTTAAACATAAAAATATTATTCTCTATAAAATTTTATGTTTTAAAATAAATGAATTTATTTTTGCCTTTGAAAAAATTTAGAAAGTGACATAGGAGCTAAAAAGTAAAAAATGGTATGAATTTTAAAAATAAAAAACTAGAACGACCAAAATGAAATATTTTTTGTTGGAAAATTATACTTTAGTACATGAATTGATAGTAAAACAAATGAAGGAATGTGTTAGTATAGCAGAAACAAATCTCAGAAATGTCATAATTTATTACCAAAAAAGAAAAGACGGACTTATATATTTGAACAAACCTCATGGGTTTTAGTAATTTACCCTTTATTTGTTATTGCATAATAATGAACATTTTCTCTTTTTCACGAATCAAAATGTTAGTCTCTTGTATTTGTAATAATGAGATTATATTTACTCCATTAGCAACAATGGTATTCTGCTTTGC
>CATIWM010378125.1:0-18446 GCA_949671775.1 Mallotus repandus
AAAAAAATAACTACAAAAAAAATAAGAGAATGAATAATAATATTCAAATAAAATATTTATGGAATAATATCAGTAATAATATAGAAGAATAAGAAAATATCAAAAAAATGAAAAGAAAAAGATAAAAAAAAAGTAAAGACAAGAAAATACCATAAAAATGAAAAGAAAAAGATAAAAAAAAGTAAAGAAGAAAAACGGAGGGTTAAAAATGAAAAAAATAAAAGAGACCATTTTTTTGAAAATTTTTTCCCAAAAACCGAGTAGGATGTAATTTTTTCTTATTATTATAGATTTTCTTTTTCTTTTTCAAATTATATCAAACACAAATAGAACATAATTTTTTCATAAATAAATAATAATTTTATAAAAATGTACTAATTTATATAATCATACACATACTCCACAAATAACATATTATTATTATTATTTTAGGATAATAATAACATATTATTATTAGATATTTTTTATTTCACAAATAAAACATATAATGAAATTGATATTACGTACTTAATAGTTTAGGCCAAAAACATTATTTCACACCTATATTTTATTAAATTATTTATTTTCATTCTCCAATTATTTTATTAAAATTAATTATGTACTTTAAATTTTTAGTTTTCACCTATTTCATTCATAAAATTATCTTTAGATTAAACTAATGATTGAGGTGCTGACTTGGAAATGGGTAAAAATTTAGAGATGAAATTATGCATTTACCCAATGGTTTATAAAGTAAATTTTGTACCAAATTTTGAACCTTTACATTAACACATCCAATTTTTTTCCCCAACAGAATACATCCATTGCAAATACAGTAAACATAGATTTTTGCACTCCACTGTTTTATATTACACTCCATTATTAGTATTTTTAAAATGTAAAACACATAAATATCTTTAACTCTAAAACTTATGTTTTTTATTGTGGTTTTTTTAATTTCTTTATTTTTAATTACTCAAATAATTAGAGCTCTTGTGAAAAATAAATTATCTTTAATTTTTACTATCAAAAATATTTTGAAATTAAAAATTATTTTCAATTAAATTAACTTACATACTTACAATTTTTTAAAATATTATTTATACATTATTTAAATAAGATACAAATTATATGTATAAATTAATTTTAATGCTAAATGATTGAACATTTTTTTATATTTTTTAAAAATTATAATTTATATCTTATAATTTTATATATTTTAAAAAAATATATTATTTATAATTTTTTGCAAGACATTAGACACATAATTATACTTTAATTTTAAATAAATTAATGAACATAATTATACTTTAATTTTAAATAAATTAATGAACATGTATATTATTTATATTATGTGATTTTATGTCAATAAGTACTTTCCTACACTACTAATACAATAAAAAAAAGATATGAAAAGTTTAGCAACTAAAATTAATAATAATTATTATAATAATGATATTTTTCTTTTTAAAAAGTAAAATATTTTTTAACAAATATAGTTTAATACTTAATAATAATAATTTAGAAAATTTTATAAATAAAAATAAATATTTAAATTGAGAACATTTGTTTTATTTAAGTTATTTTTTGAAAGAGTTTCATTTAAATTTTAAAATGTTAATGATAGAGAGAGATATAAAAATTACAAGGAAAATAGGTATTAAAGTGGATAATATTTATGTCAATTTTTCTTTGAAAATATTACTGATGAAGTGTGGAAATAAAATGGTGATTTATAAAGTAAATTTTGTACCTATCCATAAACACATCCAAATCAAATATACAGTAAAATTCAACAAAATAGTGAAATCATCCACTATAAATATAAAGGACTAATCAATTGGTAATTTAAAAATTAATATAATGATTTTTATTTTTGTTTTCAATATAGATATACATACTGTAAAAGCTCAAACTAGTAAAATTATTTTCAGATTATATTAAAGAGGTAGTTGGGGTGTAACTGAGTCAAGTCGATACACAAGTTATTTAGAATTAATTCAGAAAAAATTTAAAATTAACTCAATTATTGTTGAGTCGAACTTGAGCTATTCGAGTAGGCTATCGAGTCGAGTTCGAGCTCCTAAATATGTAATTCAATAGGCTCGTGAGTTTAATCGAGCCTAATTGAAACTTGTATATATTTATTACTTTATCTTTTTATTTTAATATCTATACTATATATAAATGTATGAATAAAAGGACATTTTTAGACAAATACAAACATGTGCTTTTTTATATATTCACAAAAATAGTCTTAATTTAATTTTCAAAATTTTTTAAAATTGATGATAATAGTTTTAATTTGTATTTTAAAATTTAAAATCTTATATTTAAAAATGGTATGGATTTAAATAAAAATAGAATATTTATATTGTATTTAAAATCAAACTTAAAAAAATACATAAATTATTAAATTAGTATAAGATTCATATTTATTTTAATTATATTATAGATAAAAATAATATTACTCTTTCATATTAATTTTTATATTCTATAATTATATTATATTTTTATTTTTTTACGGAATGTTTAAAACTATCACTATTGTAAATTTGTGAACATTTTTAAATAATTATTTTTATATTAGAATTTTTTTATAATAACTTTTAAATGTAATATATATTTTATACAAATTATTATCAATAATATATATAATTATTAATAACAATTTATTCTATTAATATTATAATAATATTTATTTTTGTAATAAAAATTAAAATAAATTATATATTTAATAACTATTTTAATTATGGGCATTGCACGTGAAAAAAAAATTAGTAATTATAAATATATCTTATCGAACCGAGTTGAGTTGGAGCTCGAGTTTGAACTCGAGCCTAGTTTGAATATTTTCAAATATATATTTTTAAAATTTAAAAATGTAATTTAATTAATCGTGTTGTGTCAAGTCAAATTTGAGTATATGAATCGAGTTCAAGTTCAAGTTTCGAGTTTGAAAGTCAATTTGAGCTCAAACTTGACATGTGCCGACTCGACTTGGAGGCACTACTAAATAAAATCTAACAGTGAAATTACGCATTTGCCCAACAGTAGTATACCTTCACATGATGAACACAAGTAAAAAATCAACAATCAAGGTTACCTTGGAACGTAAGATTGCACATCTTGCTTCAAAATTTATTTAACATTTCCATTTACGTGCATAGAGAAATTGGAGCCTCGAACTGCAAAACACTAGGCGCCATAAGCCGTGTGTTACCATGTGTTAACACTTGAATATTGGACCTCCAATGGTCACATCACATATCTTTTCCCATTTGCCATAAAATCAAGCTATGTCGAAGGCCAAAATTATATCCATTGATCCCTCATTTGCATGCCAGAACGCTTGTTACAAACAAACCATGCATTTTCCTTGAGTCTTGGATATGCAACCTCACTGTGGTCTCCATTTCTTCAAGATAATTGCAAAATACTAGTGAACAAGACAAGAACAGCTCAAAACAATTTAACTCCCACTAAAAAGGACTGCCCCCGGACTCTTTCTTCACACATGGCCAAACCAAAAAAAAAAAAAAAAAAAAAAAGGAAAAAGGCGACATTGATTACGATTGCATTCAGAGGGGTAAAAAATCAATTGAATAATTACATCCCGACTTGGTACCAACCTCAAGACTCAGAAATGAACATTTACTAGTTAAAACCATTACTGACAAAGTCATCTTCCTCGCCACTGCTGTAAGATTCAACCACCTGGCTGTCATCATCTTCCTCATCACCCTCAGTCACAATCTCCAGTATTCCTGCTCCACCATCAAAGTCTACATCGTCCATGATAAAGTCCCCATCGTCCTCATCATCATCAAGATCACTTGCACTATCATCATCATCGTCATCGTTGCTCATATCATCAATGTCACTCTCGCCATCCCCATCCAGGTCCGCACCCAGAATGGGATCCACGTCACCATCTTCATCATCATCGTCATCTTCATCTTCCTCACTTTCAGCATCATCTGGATCAGAGTCATCATCAGTTGGCCTTCGCCGACCGATCTCATAAATCCTAGCAGATGAATACATCTCTTCTTGGTCGTCCATTGTGATCAGACCAACAAAAGAATCAGTTGGCTCTGATGCAAAATCAAGGACACAACGGTCGACTGGTATAGTGGCAATTTCTGAATAATTGATGGCATCTACAGTTCGAAAAGCAGAAAACAAAGGGTGCTTTACACGACGAGTATGAACAGCAGACATTACATCATCGAGATTTCTCCTCAGGATTGCATATATTATATCACCACGTGCATTAAATGTTATTGCTGTTTGATCCAATGAAGGTACACTTCGAAGGAGCCTAAATTTCCGAAGATCCCAGACTTCGGAGTTTATAATCACCTATTCAACAAAGACAACTCTTAACAAAAGATTACAAACAAAATTTCAGAAAAATAAATTACAAACTTCTGCATATGTGCAAGACCACCCTGTGCTTACATGCAGAATTGCTGTTATTATTTAAAAACATGATAGTATTTAAGTGCATTTAAGAAAGACTCAAAATATAAGCCACACTAAAAGACAACCAGTTTCTACATGCAAAAAAATATTCTACCAAAACAAAAATCTAGACATGTGTTCCCTCATGATCATGCCATCCACAATCCATAAAAATCCAACAGACCATGTCACAGTTTTAATACAGAAATTTCTTGTCAGAAGTTATTTTCATTGACAATAAATTCAAAGGAGAATTACCAATTAAAAACCAAAGACCTGCTCATAAAATAGTAACATGATTTCACATACCTCATTCCCAGCAGGGTGAAAGCCCCCACCACCATAATCTGTAAACTGATCAAAGCGATGAACGTGACCAGACTGCCGCCTATCCCACAACACCCCATTCCAAAGCAACATTGTATCTAAAGGGCTGAAATGTATAAGGGAATAAACATGTCCACGACCTGTAGAGCTCGAAATTGCATCTGACAGTGTTGATTCCACACGACAGCTTTGGACATCATAAAGGAGAATTTCTCGTCGAGCTGGCTCAACTGTTAAGGTGGCAAATACATTCCCAGAATTGCTGAACCTCGCAGCCTTGCAGCCTTCAAGTGAATGCACAGGCCCACCTGAGATTGATGAGGCATCCCACAAGCGGACATCCTGGGAACTTGAAGATAACAGCAACTGTGTTTCACCAGAAATATATGATTGAATGAAAGTCAAAGGAGACTGGTGACTTGTGCAACTCTCCAGCACACTGTTGCTGTTGGAATCAAATATTTTAAGCTCTCCTGTATGACTGCCAACTCCGATATGAGAGGAATCCCCAAGAAAAGTTATGCATGTTAAAAGGGCATCAGCATCATCCCTGCAAGTTCTTAACAGCCTGAATCGACTGTATACAAATTGGCGATCTCGGCGATTCCCATGAACCCCACCATATATACTCCTGAACTCACGTGTACCAAGCCGAGCTGTTACATTTGATGGGGCATCGAGGCTCCTTTTCGGTTCAGGACAGACATGTGGGTGTAAAAGAGAGAGCGGAGGAAGAGTGGTTATAGGAGCTGGGCACTGACGATGCTGATGCTTTAAGTACTGAACAACAAGAGAGTCAAGAGTTAACCGTTCTGAGTTGCTGGTTTGGTGATCATTTACCAGCCCATGTTGGGAATAGTTACCATATTGGTTGTCATCTACATAATCCACCAAACTACTTGGTGTTGATTTGCCATGTAAATCCCTCAAATGAGAAATAGGAGTAGAGTATCCAACAGCATCAGCAAGCAAACTGTTCTTACGCATGGTATTAGGTGTCGAACAGACTGGAGATCGAAGTCCATGCTCACCAGTATTGACACGCTTGCCAGATGATGCCAATCCAACATCTTTCAAATCAGATAATTTCCGTTTCATTGGCAGTACAATTGGAGTTTTAGATGAAGATTCTGTATCAGGGTTACTTTTTGGCAGGGATTCTAACAGTGCTTCTGATAAATTTCCAGGAGTAGCAGCGTGCTTTGAAGCATTTGAGGCTTTCTTCAACGATAATTGATTGGAATCGAAGGATAGAGACTGATTTCTTGCCTGTGAACTGAAAGTTGGTGAGAAAACAAGAGGTTTCTTCTTTGAAGACAAAGCTGAATCACACTTCAAGCTGGAATCCTCCTCACGTGCACTTGATTTTGGCTTCTTGCACATAAACCCAGAAGGGGTTCGACCAGAGGGCCACTGGATCTGTGTTGAAGGAGTTTCTTGTGCGGCAGTTTGATGCATGAGGGAAGATGCAGCTGCCAGTGATGGCAAAGGTGTCAACTGGGTCTCTTTAAGCAGTGTAGCAGCAGTTGCAGCCAGACCAGAAGCCTGAAGGTGTTCGTGGATTAGTAGCAGAAGTTCCCTGATGTTACATCCAAACACAATATTAATACAAATAAAAAAGGGTACAAAAGGAGCAACTGCTGAATCATATCCCTGAAGTGCAAGGATTTACAGAGTACCTAGAATGATAAGTGATAGGTGTCGCAGCAGCAATTGCAGCTCTTTCTATACGCCTCAGGGTAGGGGTAGCAGCATCAGTAGCAGCCAATGTACTTGCACGCCCTGAATTCGTAACAATCTGCAACATGTGTAAACATGAATGTTGCAGACATCTCAAGATTATAAAAACGGTAAAAGAAGAGCAGAAAAGAGGAGAAAAGAAAAGAATTGACAAAATTTTTGCCAGCTCATAATATTCAGCCATCATAAAATTTTTGTTGGCAAGTAGGAGTTTCAATGTAACCAAAAAGAAATAAAGATGGTTACCCCAATTAGTTCGATTGCCACTTGGGCAAGTTCAGCTTGCCACCGGCCCTGATCAGTTCCAGGCATCTGACTACCTGAATCACGAATTAGCTCCGACAACTTTTTCCCAACCTAAATACGAAAATAAACTTAGAGCCACAGACTAATGAATTGTTTAAGAAAACCTATAATTGCAGATAATGTTTGTCTCTCTGGTCTAGAAAAAAGCAAAAGGGAAAAAGATGTAAATGCAAGCTTGTCTTACCTGAAGTTTGGTCAATATATGTGCAATTGTATCATCCCTAGCTAAGCCAAGCAATACGCGGCATGCAAGAGCACGAATACAGTCAAGAGCAGCAGGAGGTGAATATATGCGTGGCTGTAGAAGATGGAGAAGAACTTTTATGCCATTGTTGGTACGAACAGCTTCCCTTGCTTGTCGATATCCTTGTTCCATTTGAGCAGCAAGACCAGCACAACCAGCTCCGGTACCTAAAAATATTCTTCGATCTCCAACCAAACCTGAAGCTGCTGTAGGAACAGGTGTTTGTGAAGCACTACTAATGGACCGAGCTGCAGAAGCTGCTGCAATGCCTCGATCACCAACATTAGACTCCCCATTCCGTTCCCTTAGGTCACTCAGGCTACGTTCTGTATTTCTATCCCTACTGTCCATGGCAGAAGCATTTGTGAATTGACCAGATATCATCTGAAGACCTTGTGCAAGAACAGGGGGTTTGTTGCTAATTGAAGGAGGAAGGCAAACAAGATTGATCAACACATTCAATGCTGGCTGTATAATCTGCAAGAGTTAAAAGAATGATTCCAAAGTATGAGATTCACAGTCAAAATTCTTCGTCTTCACAATGATTATGACAATGAGATGGTGTTACTGAGGGGAGAATGTTTTATGGAGGAAATAATTACCTCGTGGTCCACATAATTACCAGAAATATTTGCTGCATCCAAAATGACAGCTATACCAACACGGTTATTGCTTAATGTGGCATTTACTATCATTTTGCGGCTGTCATTTACCAGGGTAACTATATGTAAGACACCCAATGCATACTGAAGCAGGTCATGCAAATAGCGCTCGACTGGTGGGGCCTACAAATATTAATAAAGATTAACTGATTATAGAAATACACAGAGGCAAAAGAAAAAAATTCACACACATATTGATGAGGAAAAGGAATACAACTGACCTGACACAGTTCCAACATAGTAATATGGCCATTAAAGAGTAAGAACTTGTCAACTGCAGGAAAACGAGTCCTCACAAATGCAGAACCCAGCTTTCTATCTTTTTGTAACTGCAGAAAGACTGCATCCATAGCCTCATTACTAATGTCAAGTGGCTTGTATGCAGCTCTTACACTTGGAATATTCCGAGCCACACTTCGATTGCTTTTATAAGGGCGGATAGTATCCAAGAGCAAAAGAAGATGTGCTCTGAAATACTGTCTCAAAGCAACACAGGTGTGATAAGCTATTTGCTTTTCTGACGATGTCAATACTTCTGATGGTGAACGATCACTACGTAGAGCTGATGAACTAGACAGGTTTAATGCACCTGAATTAACACCAGATCTTACTGAGGCAGCATCATTTAGAAGGCCCAACAACTTCTGTAAACCATCCTGAGCATCAAAAGCATCAACAACAGCCCTGAAGACAAATGCAGCACCAAAAAACAAGGCTGCATTTTTCCTAGCCTGATCCTGAGTGCACTCAAGAAGTTGAATAGCTAATTCAACCAATTGGTAGACGACATCTGAGGGAAGAGCGCACACACGTTCCATTATCCCCTGTAACAATATATGAAAAGGAGATGATTGTTGGATAATATCAGAAGAAAACCACTGCCGTATGAGCAAACCATTCTCTTATGAACAAAAGCAATCTTGAACCATCAAAAATGGATGTGGTTACCTGAAGAGAACCTATAGTAAATAAGCAAGAAGATAGGCCAAAGAAGGTTTGTTCGACCCTGGGGACAGCAAGCAATTTCTGCATGCCACCCCTATCAACAAATAATGCAGCAAATTTCCGATGAGCAGCCAAAGCACAAATGAGCTTCATCACATCAGGCAAGAGTGTTGCTGCCGTTAATGCCTCCTTGTGTTTAGAACTACGTTGCAATAATGCAAGACAAACATCTACTCCCTTCTCATGCAGAACAGGCCCCAGAACTTCCACATATTCCCCTAAGATCTCCAGACACTGAATGCAGAACTTTTCCCTAATCCGTGCCAGTGATTCACAATCAGGAATAAAATATTCTTCAGCATCCTCAGTCGCTTCTGTTTCTGTAACACCAGAAGTCACCGTGTCATTGTTGCTGCATCCGTTCCTGTCACTGGCCCACAACACAAGTCAGTAAGTGGACAGATAAACAGTGGACACGTTAACAAAGATAAGAACATCAATATGAAGCAACAAACCGAGAAACTTCAATTGCATTAGCAGCATCAACAACAGTGGAAGCAGCTTTTGAAGCAGCCAAAACTGCAGCTTCTTCGCTGTTGGAAGATTTAAATTCCTAAATAAACAAAAAACTTAGTAATTAATATGTCACATTTCATAGACACAGTTCAGGTATAATTAAAAGAAATGAAGAATAGTGAAGAAAATTTCGCACACCTCCATCGCTGCACTCTTGACCACTTCAGCAGCAGCATCGCCAGCTGCTTTAATGGCTTCACCAGGTGCATTTGCAGCAGTAGCTTCAGCCTCAGCAGCTCTAACTGCTTTCTTGACCAGATCAGAAATGTCTCTGGTTCCAATTCTGCAGCCTTGAAAACAATCATCAGTATCCTCTCTTTCCACGAGATTTAGATTTCCTGGATACTTTCTTGCATCTTGTCCTCTTCTCATATCTAAATTTTTTATCAAAGTCCTATCCCTGGAGCTTCGACCCTGTACTGATCGACTGCCAGATCCTGGAGATATCAAACCCTGCTCATTTTCAAAAGCAGCTTCATTAGGTCTTCCCTTCCCTCTGGGTCTTGCCAATCCACGGGAAGGCCTACGTCTTGGTGAGTCATCTCTCCCACTCTCATCAAGACCTCCAACTCTTATTTTTCCATCACGTGGGTCTCGACTATGCCATCTGTCCCCACCATCATCGTCAATTATATCAACCCCTTCGATCAAACTATCAAGTGGTTCTCCACTAATTGGATCATCCAAAGGCCTCTCATCATTTATCCTAGGGTTATCTACATGAGCTGCTTCCAGAACCTGCCTCACCCTACCCCTAACTTCTTCTCTACCTCTAACACAAGCAGCAGCCGACAAGCTCTTATTTTCCATTAAATGAGTAGCATCTTTCTGGCTTGTACTTGTCTCCCCAAGAACACGAATGCGAAGAAAGCGCATAAGCTTTGCAGACAATCCAGATGTTAACACATCCTCAACAACTTGACCACCACTGAGCTCAGTCATAAGAAAAGGGGAAGCAGGGGAGAGACAGAAAGAACAATATTAGCTCTATTTCAAACAAATTATGCATGCAATTCTATAAAAGAAAAGATGAAAATAGATTTTAGATCTAAAAGCATACCCTGCCAAACATACTGCAAGAAGTCCAGTTGAATAACATTTCAACATTTCAAAATCCGAGGCCTCCTTTTTTCCAATTTCGTGCTTCCAGTGGCGCTCTTCTCCAGAAAATCGGGTAGTGTCATCCATCACCCAATTCTTTATGTTTTCCATCACAGGTTCTTCAAAAACGTGTGGATACTGTAGCCAGTTCACAAATTAGAACACAAACAAATGACCCCTAACCTTAAAGATAAATTGACATTGAATTTGTTAAAAGTGAAGTAGGAGACATACAATCCAAGTTAACGAACAGCTCATCAGAAGCCTTGCAGCAGCAGCCTGAACAGAGATTGAATATCTTGTTTCAGATAGAAACTTCGCAGATATTAAGTCAAAGAATTCATCATTCTCCTGCAAAGGAAGAAGGAGAAGCATATAGGATGAAGAGCATTTTCAAATTGAGCAAAGCAGAAACACAGGTATGAAAAAAAAAAAAAGGTGGATATATATATATATATATATATATGAAGATAATCTTAGTTACCCGCACTAGGTTCCCAAGCCGTCCAATGTTATGAGAAGCGCGACTATTATTAAAAGATGAATAGACATTATCTTCCATGTACCTGTACATAAGAATAGGTATATTTTCACAAACCATACCACTTCTAGATGAAAAAGACCAGCATGCCATAAGATTAAACAAGCTATATAAACTATCAAGATTTTGAGTAAATACATCGAGACCATCAAATAATATCAATCTAGATCAAAAATCTGCTCTGATGTGAGTGAGAAGTCACAAATGGTAAGATGTGACTGCTAAATAAATCAATGAGTACCATCTTGTGCGACCACCACTTGCTACTAACTATATGTTATCAAGATCTTCATGCAGAAAGAAGATTATTAAAAAAAAAGGCTCGAACTCAGGTCAATAAGTTTCCATCCTAGCAAAAAAAAGGATATACGAAAATATAAGAATATAATTAATAATAGATGTGTGAGTCAATAAATGACCCAAGTCAAAAAAATAGCATCTACAAGAGCAGAAATGTGCATGAATCAAAGAGTACATAAAAGAGCAATCAACTAAGATAATTAGGAAATATCAGCTTTCGCCTAAAAATGTACCAAGGGTACCAAATTGTAGGAAAGAATGGAAGATTTTAACCAAAAAATAAGCCAATCAAGGGAATAAAAGTGATTATTATCACAACATCGTAAGAAGATTTGGGCTTTGTATATTATTATTTGATGAAGAAGAATGCCCCATATGACCAACTACAACCAGTTTGGGATTCAAATTTTGATTAGCTAAGCGGCCAATGGACCCAAAATCAACATCATCTTGATAATGCTTGAATATCATAAAGCACAAATGGGAAAATGAAGGCCAGTGCAATAGCATTGTCACATCTAAATGTAAGAAGAGGATTAATGTATTCAAGCCCCACCTAGACTGGAGTTAACACTTTTTTGGATTGACCTGAGCCACTGGATCATCACAAGACAGAAGTAACTACGAACATGCTGCATTTTTTTGTGAAAGCCCCGTGTCCTAAAATAAATAAACCTAGAGAAATTAAATATGCAAAATAATAATAATAAAAATCCCTAGCACCACAGGTGCAAACCCACTGATTCTTGGAATTAAGTGGTGGTTCAAATAATTATCCTTGCAATTACTAAGCCCTAAGCTTAAAATTCATATCTAGATATTGTAATAATGAAATGATAAGTGAGTTGTGGGGCTGGTCAAAGTGACATAGGAATTGTATAGGAGTGAACTGGAGGATGGATTTGTACTTTCTACGAAAGTCTAGATATGTTAAAGTGAAGGAACAATTCTAGTAGAAGCCAACACCACCAACAAAAAGAAAAGATCAATGTGGAACAAATTTTTTTTTTCATTTCTAGTTACTCACAGAAATATGAAGATGGTGGTGGTGTTTGTGCAAAGTAAACACAATGAATAAAGAAAAAGCAGAGGTCAGGGGTACTCTATTAGTATTTAGTAATACAAGAATATTTGAAATGACAAATGTAGAGAGGTAATGGAGCAATGAAATGAAATGAAATTAAATTAAAAAAAAGAAAGAACGAGAAGAAAAGAGAAAGATTACAGACTGAGTCTCTTGTGTTTCGAGGAGAGAGGAAAGGGCGTGGAGGACGGTAGGGTTAGGGTTATCGGGGGATGAAGTGATCCTATCCATCAATTTCTGTGCCTTGTCCATTAATTCTTCTTCTTCGTTGGTATTTCCATCTTCCTCTCCTTCCACTACTATTTCCTGCCGTGATTCCGAATCAGTATCCACTGTCAAAGGAGCTTGCCCCTGCCCTTGACTAGATGACTCGTCCATGGACGCAGCTTCTATTTCCTTGTCTGGGCTATTATATCTTTATATATAGATATATGCACACAAATAGATATAAAGACGCAAAAACTGAAGCCTATATATACATATAAACCTGTATATATCTTATGATCAATCAATCAATCAATTCGATTAAGAGGAATCGTTCTGAGAAGAGCTCCGGTTGGAGTTGGGGGGAACTGCAACTTAAAACAATTGGCTTTGCGTGTTTGCACTGGCCTTTATATAGTCGACAAAAATCACACCTCTGTCTAAATGGATCACAAGAGGAAGTTCCCCACGGATCCGACCCGCCCATTCTAACCCTAACCTCACCTAACCTAACCTTACCTTACCTTAGTTCAAAAAAAAAAAAAAATTTGCTGTTTGGTTTTGGAAAAATATAAAAATTAAATATATATATACTATATAATCTTATTCTGTAATAATTTTATGTATATTTTTATATATATTATTTATTGTTTCTAGTAATTTCTATAAATACTAACCCACCATCTTCTAATACGACTCGATGGTAATAATATTCTCTTATATTATTAATTAAGATGTTAAGGTTACGTTAATTTTTCTATGATTATGTCCTATATATATTTTTTTTGATACAGTGATTATGTCCTATATGTTAACAATAATAGTGGGTGTCTATATATGGCTAGAGAGACACATACTAATGGAGTGAAAAATTAATTCTCGGTCTCTCGAGCTCTGTCTAGGATTTTTCTTTCAAACTTCACCTTGCATGATTTATTATATTTGTAGTTCTTTTTAATAGGGAGGTTATATAATTTAAATTTTGATAATCTGCACAATAGGGGATAGTCCTTCCTGACGATGGTAGGAATCGAATTTTATACCTCACGATACCATCAAATAAGAGTTGCCGCTTGACTATTCCTCACTGGTATATTTGTAGGATTTTTTAGTCTAACTTTCATCTCTTTTATCTTCTGTAACAATCCTTTATAATATCTAATACCTTTTTATATGATTAACACTATGCATGATAATTGTAAAAGAAAGGGAACAAAAGGTTTTTTAAAGGGAAGATTGAGAGGGGGAGGGGATGAAATAAAAATTATAAAATTTGTTCTGTTTAGTAACTTAAAATTAATTAGTAATAAAGAGAAAAAATGAGAAATGTTTAAAAAAATTTAAAATTATAATGTATTTTGAAGTTGAAATATTTTACACCTCAATTTGGAGTATAATAAGTTTCGCCTAGGAAAATAAGAGATAATAATTTCCTTTTAATTCTCTTCTCCCTCTATCTATATACAATATATAATAGCTGAGTATATAAATTTTGCCACTTCATATATATTGTGCCATGTGTCACTTTATAGGGGAGCTCCAAATTTCGACTTCCCTACTCTAGGTTACTTACCCGTCACTTTCAGCTTTAATAGGTGTCCTTTCACCTTGCCACACCTTTCAGTTTCCACTTCTTTCAATTTAAAAAATATGAGGTACATACAACCCTCTACCCATAGAATAGAGTAACCCAACGATCTCAAATTCATCTTTTCGCTTTGTTTCCTAAATTTCAATACCAATTAAAATCGATTTCAATAACAATTAAAACATGCTTTAGTTCGGGCAATAAAGGTCTTACTCTTAAAGAGTCTTTTTACTTTGATGTTCATCTTTCAGTTACCTTAGAAACCCAAAGATTTTGTGATTTTAAGCCACAACAAATAGTCATTTGTCCCCTGAGTACATCACTAGAGCAACCTTCGATTCTGATTCCGCTTGAGGTTAGGTAATATCGATCATGAGTCATTGAAATTTATCTATTTTTAAAAGTCTATTTTTGCTCCTGCTTCTAAGAAAGCTCTTGTACCAGTCATCAATGAAAAGGCAGAAACAAGTGATACTTTTGATAGTAGTACTAATGATTCATCTGACAAGGATAAGGTATTTTGTAT
The DNA here is from genome assembly GCA_949671775.1 of Mallotus repandus. Classification (NCBI taxonomy): domain Eukaryota; kingdom Viridiplantae; phylum Streptophyta; class Magnoliopsida; order Malpighiales; family Euphorbiaceae; genus Mallotus; species Mallotus repandus. The sequence goes on from CATIWM010378125.1 coordinate 14,591, forward strand.
TTTCTATAGATATGTCCAATTGATTGTAATGAATTTCATTTTATCAATTATTTTTTTTATATATTTTAAATCATTGTGAAGTTCTAGATTTTTTATAGCCCCTCTTCTTTTTGTTTTGGATATAAGTTCTTTTTTTTTTATTTCAGGGTGCAAAAAACAAGGCAAATGTAACTGCTTCAAAAGCAAAAGCATCACAAAAGACTGATCCAAGTAGCAGTTCTGAAAATGAATCTGACTATGATGATGATGTGAGAACCTCTCACTTAATTAATTTAGTAGTGTACCATGTTGACTTTATTTACTGGAATTATTTCTTTTGTTGCTAGATATTACTTCAATAATGTTGGTATTTTTGTTTCTATTTTGTAGGCCCCTACAACAAAGGCTACTGCTACTTTAAAAAAATCTTTTGTGGCTCTAACAAAGGACCTAAAAATGGTTAACTGTCTTTCCCTTTCAGTTTACAATATGCTTAGACGTGTTTTTATTGTTCTTTGCTCAATGGTTTAGTTATGGTTCAAGGTTAGGTTATAAGTAGCATGTGCATAGGTTGTTTGATGTCTTTCACTACATACAATATGAGGTGTATGAGTTTGAAGACTGTAAAAACCAATTGATAGTTTTACTTTTGTTTGGATCTCTTGTGATGTTGAATATTAGGTGGGGTTATATTGTTTCATCCATATGAAGGCTTCAAGGATTCTTTAAGGTTTTTTCATGCAAAACATCACTACTAAATGCCAAGAATTAGTCTTTTTCAATGGATTTCAGTTAACTTTGCTATGAAATAATATTATTCAATGAATGCAAGAATAATTGTCGTGTTAGTTTGGAAGTTAATTACTTCATAAATTTTGTTAAGAATTTTAGTTGGTCTGGTAATATATATTTGTTGATTCATAATGAGTACTTGATTTCTGTTTGTATCAACTGTAAGATAAAATGGACCTCAATAAAAAGGATGATTGTTCTTAGGAAAGTGATGATGATCAACTAAAGAATAAAAGGTTAATTGTTTTTCTTAATTTTTTTTATGGTGTTCGATTAATAGCATTTATTCCTTTCTTTTATTGGTGTAAGCAACATGCAAGTCTTTATATTTTGTAGGCAAAAATAACTTCTACAAAAGAAGGCAGTAACAGTAATGGAGATGAGAGCTTCAATGATTCTTCAAATGATAAGGACGACTAGATGAGAGCGAAGATGAAAAACCTCTGAAAACCCCTAAAAGAAATGTAAGATTTTGTTGGTATATGATAGAGTGTTCTATTTATTTATTTGATATTGAAATGCTGAATTTTTTGTCTGAATTAGTGACAACTTCTATTTTCTTGATGCTCTTTTTAGGTATGTGTATTGTATTAAGTTAATTAACTGATGTAGGCTAAACCAAAGTTTAATGATTAACTGATGTAGGCTAAACCAAAGTTTGATTGACTGCAATAGTGGAAATTGACAGAAGAAATATACTTTAATTAAAGAAAGAAAGTGAATATCTTTGCATTTTTTTTAATTAATTTGAGGCATACTTTTATTGTCCAAATCAGAACTTTAGAAAGTTTATGACCCTTATTTATTTTTATTATCAGCCGCACATAGCACGGGCTATTGGCTAGTTAACTTTTAATAGCCAAATAACACAAAATCCAATTCCCCTCCTATTCCCTGCCATTCATTTTATATTCCCCTCAATTTATGTATAGTGTGTAAAGCTAATCTTTTTACCTACCAATTGTAATTCGTATTTTATTGATTAACATAACAGTATTCTAGATCTTTGGTTGTTATTCTCTCCTATTTATTTTGTTATTTAACATCTAAGATTGATAAATTGGGTGAAATTTCTCGATTTGTTTTGGGGATTTCCTTTTGGGTTTTTTTTAATATGTCTATAATCTAGAATGAGCCAAATGAGCTTATTTCATAGATTTCTAATCGACAATATTAGGAACATTTTCTTGGAATTGTCATTTGGGATTTGCTTACTTAAGTACTAATTCCTCTCCTAAAGCCACTTCAAAGCCATATATTTCATATGCTAGAACAAAATAAATTATCTTCAGGAGTTGTGGTGTTTTTATCATCCTACTTTTGTCTTTTTCTCTCTAAAATGAAGCAAAGTAATAAATTTTTTAGAGCAGAGAAGAAGGTGCCTTCACTTCCAACATACTTTTTATGTGGATATGAATGATCTCTTTTGGCTTTAATAGATGATGATGAGATATAAAAAAGGTTGTTTTTCAAATGGGAGCTTTTAAAGCTTTAGGTCCTAATGGATTTTCCAGTGTCTTTTGCCAAAAATTTTAGGACACTGTTGGTCCATCTGTGGGTTTTGCCGTTGAATAATTCTTTCAATTTGGATTTATGTTAAAGGAATATAATAGAATTTTTATAGTTCTTAGAGCATCTCTAATATATATAAATATGCTAAGGAATTTTTAAATATAAAGAGCAAATAATTTTATTTAAGTCCAATGCACTCTTTATATTTCACTCTTCATTTTATTTTATCCTAGAAGCATTTAATTTTTTTTTCTAAGAATAGAAGTCAATAGAAAATAAGAATATGTATGGAAAATAAACTTATATTAATTAACTTTTTGTTGACCTTAACAATAATCAATCTTGATTTTGATATTAAAAAAAATGATTTTGAGCATTTAATATGTTTGTTTAAGTGTGTATAAGCTAGGATTATCATGGAAATAAAAATGAAGTTAAGCATGCTTTTAGGCTAAATCGACCTTTGAGATTCCAAGAAGATTTTGGAATTCTTAAATCTTTATAATGAGAAAGTTGTCTTCTTAAAATTTGAAGTAGAAATCACAAGCTTTCCAAATTAATCTTACTTGTAAAAATCCAAATTCATTTGGGTCTTGAAATCTTCAGTTAAAATCAGCATATGCAGTTTTCATTTTGAATTGAGCAGCTCTTAGTATTTCAACAATATCTTGAGCTAAAGAGGTCCAAATGAGGTGATTAAAAGTGATATGGAAATCTAAGACAAATACCTATAACTTTTATGAATAAAGATTAGGATTATGCGATCATCTTCAATGGCTAAAAGTCATGATCCCGACCAGGACCATGCAAGTCCTAATTGGGGCCAAATTGCACCAAATTGAAGAAATCTTCCCGTACATATTCTAAGCTAATATCATGACCGGAATCACCGAGGTCCCGATCAGGATTAGTGTGGTCATGACTGGGACCAGCTCAGGCTTCAAATATAATGGCTATAACGGATATATTTTTGAATATCCCGACCGGGATCAGTGTGGTCACGATAGGGACCAGAGAAAATACAGCCTAAAAGTCTAAAATTTCATTCAAATGAAGTTTTATTTATTGGAAAAAAAATTATTATTTCTAATAACTATAATTGAATTGCTCAACTATAAATACAACATCTGAAGATCATTTAGGTGTTAAGAAACTTGTTTATCATTTATACATTCTCAAGCATTCAATTAAAGCTCTAAATTCTCTCAAAATTCTCTCAAAATTCTTTTTATCTTTGTATAAATCTTATGAGAGTTGGTGAGTGATTAGAATAGAAATTCTTGTTCTTCTATTTTCTAGGGATTAAGAAAAGGGAAGTGAGATTCTATTCTAAGGAATTGGTTTAAGTGTTTAGCCATTAAAACACTTGAAAATTTGGTTTTAGTGTGATCCGTGAAAACACTTGTGTAAGGTTTGAGTTAAGCCTAAAACTCAAGTTGTAAAAATCAATCTAGGGGAATAGATTGTGGTGATTCAAAATCCTAACTTGGGGATAAGTTAGGTGGAGACGTAGGATTGTTGAGAATCCGAACTCCTTAAATTCTTGTGTTCATCATTCTTCCTTCTCAACATT
>CATIWM010378166.1:0-17410 GCA_949671775.1 Mallotus repandus
AATTCCCACAATGTAATGCCTTGTTTCTTGACACATCAATCAATGGATTATCATTCACAGAGTTGATTTCTCGTTCTATCATTTTTGTTGCTGATCTAATCACTTCAATCTGAGGGCCTAACCATTGAGGAGATGTTCGAAGAGCATATCGATCTTGTTTAGGCTTCTGTAAAGGATCAATCTCATGTAATATTTGGGCTGCTTTAATATAAGGACTACCATCTAAAATATGTTCCATTATAGCTGCAGCTTCAATTTGGCCAGGGTGATGCTTCACTTTGTGTATTAAATGGTCAGTAAACTCTGGCTTTCCATGCATAACTTCTGCGAAAATTGCTGATAAAACTTCTGACAGAATTACCAACACATTAGCCTCATAAAGTACCATTGATGCTAAGGCAGAACAAACTGCAGTACCATTGACCAAAGCAAGACCTTCTTTTGGTTGCAAATCAAAAAATCCCCCATCAATTCCAGCTAGTTTAAAGGCTTCAGCTGGGTCCAAGGACTCTCCATTCGGCCCGACGGACTTCGAATTAGGCCGGCCGATGAGGAGCCCGGCAATGTAGGACAATGGGACTAAGTCACCAGACGCAGAGATTGAGCCTCTTAAAGGCAGAGATGGGGTAATGTTGTGATTGATAAACTTGGTAATAGCTTCTAAAATTTCAAATCTTATGCCCGAGTAACCTTGTAGCAGTGAGTTGATTCTCACCAACATAGCTGCTCTAGTTGCCGAATGAGGCAATATGTGGCAAGAGTCTGTGCCATTTCCAAAGATCCCAGCATTCAAGTACCTAGTTCAACATTTTCAACAACCTAGTTAGAATTTTGTAAATAACCTTAATGTTAAGACATAGTTTTATTAATGTAATGACTAATTAAATATTTTGAGAAAAAAAAACCGAAATAATTGTCTACGTTGAAAAAATATACATTATTATTCAATTGAATATGAGAATAATTGCAAAACTTATAGTAAAAAAGAAAAAGTGCTTATTTTATAAAAATTATCTATCAATTTATCGTGAACTAGTCATTTTTTATTAAAGTAATTAATCCATTGACTTGGTCAAATGAACACTTAAAAATTACAAGTTATATTAGCTCAATTTATTTAACTGTTTCACCTTTGACTTAAGAAAAAATTGGAATTTTTTTTTGCCACAATTAAAAAAATTATGGAGTAGGGAAGTTAATTTCTTCATCTGAAATAGTGACTTTTTAAGTGGGTTATTTAGACATCCCAACTATATTAGCCTGCGAAGATGACTATAGAAATTTAATTTTTAAAGAAAAATTCCTCTTTAACGATGCTTAAAAATTATGACCCTAGAATTGCATAAGAACTTTTGCCATATTATAATTTTATTCAGATTAAATTAAATTAATTATAATTTTAGTAACATCAATTTAAAAAATATCATTTTTAAAATTTTATATATAATAACTCTTTTTGAGCACTTATAAAGCTGAAATTCGAAAATTGATTTGGACCACATGTATATAAACTAAACACTCAATCAAATAGATTATGACATATACTTTTTTTTTTAAAGTTATATTGTAATTCAACTTAATGTTTTGATTTCATAATGAATCTTGGACTTCATATGTATAATTATATTTTAACTTGTTTCAAAACATTTTGGTGACATAATACGCTACTACTTCATATTTATTCATTGTATAGGCTGGCATGCAGTTGAAAAAGAAGGACTTTATAATTTTTCATTTTTATTGGATAGATTATTTCATATATCTTCTCCAACTATATGATTAAATCATGAAAACTTTAATGTATTTTTCCTCCCCATGCTTGCTAACTACACAACAAAGACATCAATAACACCCACATGATGTACATGTTGGTTCCAGCAATTCTAGGTAAGTGAAGGAGCATGAACTAATTTATAACAAGAAAATAAATGTGATATTTCTCTTTTTTCCCCCTTTTCTCATGTTGTATACTAGTCTATTGTGTCTTTTCCACCAAATAAATTTTCTAGGTATATATATATATATATATATATGGAAATTATTATTTTGAAACATATATAATTGAAAATTTATTAATTAGTTGGTAATTATATTTTTGTCATGCAAGTACGTGACTCTCCAGCCATTCATCTAGTTAAGGAAAAGGGTTGTTCACTAAAAATCCAACTACCCTCAATTTAAGAAAATAACTCTCACTATTTGCTTTTTTTTAATTACTTCGCATGGATTATATTTTTTACTGTAAAATAAATAATACGTATGAATTAATTATTATTTTTAAATATTTATCAAATATTTATTATTCTTATTATCTAAATATAAAATATTTATTGTATATATTTACATCATATGTATATATTTATATCGTCTGACCTCGCAGATGTTTAAAAATTTAAAAAAAAAACAAAAAAATCCTAACAACTAGTTGCCAACAAATATTACCAAGAAAGATAATATCAGTTTTGTTTTTGTAGGAATTCAAATTCTATCATTTGAAGAATATCTTGTATACAAAACAAGCTAAATAATTAATAAAAAACAATATGCCTATACATATATGATTTTATTTATTTATTTATTATTATTACCTTATAAGCTCCCTTTGAAGGGCACCACCTTGCTTAGTTCTTCTGCGAGAATTTGCACCAAAACCAGTGGTGACACCATAAGTATCAGTTCCTTGATTCATGCTATCCATAACCCAATCACTGCTGGCATTGACACCCGCACGAGCATCCTCCGATAACTCAACCTTAATTCCGGCAGCATCACGGGTCGCAATTGCTGTAACTTGTGCTATGGTCAAGGTCTCACCACCCAGCTTAACCACAGGTCTCCTGTACTCATCAATCATGCGCTTCACCTCATCAAGATGGCTACCTTTCAGTGACTCTGCTGCCATGCCCCAGTCCAATGGGTCATGACCAATACTACTAGTGCAGAATGAATCATTGTTGTTGTCATTACCATGACCAAATTCCATTGTATGGACTTGAAAGGAAAGACAAAAATAAAAATTTTCTTAAAAAAGATTGGCAATTTTTTCAGGGAAAAATGAACGAAAGATTTGGTTCAATTTGGTATGGCTATGTGCAAATTAGTATAAAAAAATGTGAATATTTTTGGTAAGGAATTTTTATAGGTGAAGTGACCCAAAAAACTCCTGAGTCTGTTCTCTAAGAAATGGCTGCTTTAAATAGAGGTACATGGAGTGTTGGGTGGGTAGGTCTACGGGTATAATCGAACTGAGTTAAGTCAACATACTGTTAGGCTCGACTTAAATTTCAAACTCAAAAGAGGGGTTGTTGAGGCTTGAGGAGGAGAGGAGGGAGGCTCGTATGCACCACGTCATCACTCTCCTTCTACTACTTAATGACTAAAAATACAAAAAACTCTATGGACAAAATATTAGAATTAGTTATGTTAATTTATATAAGCACATAAGAAAACTACAATGTTTTATATACGGTAAGGTTTATTATTGCGGTCCTAGATATAAATAATATATTCTTTTTGGTGTAGTATGCGATTACTTTATTTTTTATAAAGTAAAATTTACTTTATTAATAATCATCAAATAATTTAATACGCTTTTATCCAATGATAATAAAAGTATGGTGAACAAAAAAATAAAACCAAAGTTATCCAAAAATTTCCTATTCTCTTATATTTAAAGGAAATCAAATAATTTTAAAAAATTATCGCATAGTGATCCGTTGGACCACTATAAATACCAATATTTTTTTACGTATTAATAAAAATTATTTTTGGCCAATGCAAATTAAATTCAGATCTAATAATTGTTGTCCATACTTAATTTATTTTATTTTATTTTATTAGGCTGACCAGATAGGTTTTCAAACCTTCAACATATTAAAAAAATTAAATCAGTTTCTATTTATTTTTTGAGAAATAATTTCTATTTATTTTTAAAAATTTATTCTTTTGTGCAATTCATGAAAAGAAATATTTCTTATTCTATGATTTCACCAACGTATTTATCTCATTTCATTTATTTATTAATAAAAATCAGTTAATTACTTTTTATTTCATTGAATGTTTTGTTGAATTGGAAAATAACAAAACTATCAACTAAAAATAAAATATAATAAAAATTATATTACTCCATCCGTTCCTTTTTAATTGTCGTTTTAAGTTGAATTTTTTATTTCAATTTATTTGACATTTTCAATTACCAATGTATTTTAACTATCTTTTTTTCTATTATACCCTTATTTATATATACATTACTTTTGAAAATATATAAAACTAATAATTAGTTGAGTAAATTATTATGAGAGTAATATAGTATTTTATATATATATTAATTACATTTCTTAATTTATGTGTATAATTTTTAAATGATAATTAAAAAAATAAATAAATTATCATATTTTATTTATAAAATAATAAATAATATACAAAAAGTCATAAATAAAAAGTCATAAACGACAAAAAGAGTAAATTTTCATAAATTAAATATTGATATAAAAGTCATAAAGATTTGTCGTTCTTTGGCCTTTTCATTTTCAGTAGGACCACACTCTACAACAATCCATCATCTTTTGCTTCACTTTTTTTTATCTCATTTTGCTTTTTTTTTTTTTTTGAAAGATCTCATTTTGCTTTTGATCAATGATTTTTTTTTTTTTTAAGAATAAAGCAGGCTCTGAGTAAGAAATAATTCGCGTTAATCCTTTTTCTTAGTGGCGGCTTTTTTTCTTTTCGATAAAACGGGGACGTTTTGATTGTTTTTCTTTTTTACTTTTCACCATGCACCAAAACAGTGTCGTTTAAAGAAGATCCCATCAGCATTTTTAATTAACAAATCAGCTTTCCATATAAGCAACACCACAAGATAAATAAGCAATAGAGTAAAATAGTAACAAGTCGTAAAATTGACTATATAAATTGATATAATTTAAAAAATAAAATAATTTAATAAATTAGACTATAGTTGAAGATAAATGTGATCGTTTTTTCATTTTTTTTAAATAAATTAAAATTTATTCTTTAAACTTAAAATCTCATCAGCATCAGCACGTATCATGGAATCACCAGAGTTTCCATTTTCTCCCATGTTTTCTCCTGAGCATGTGATGCCATTCAAACTCTCATTCTCTTTGCTTACAGTTTAACAAGGTGAAGACCGAAGGCTATTGACATATTAATATTTTTTTGGTCTTGGGGAGGGAGTGCAGGGTGGTCGGATATGGGTGCCAATCCCTGTACCTGGGTGGTCCTAGGTGGGATGGGCTCACATATTAATAGGCCAGCGAAACTTGTGTAGGGTGTGAATGACTGATTATTATGTTGATCGATTCTTTGCTTTCTAGTTTTAACATTACGTACAGTCATTAATTTCTTACCACAAGTGCGAGATGAAATTGACATGAAGAAAAGAAAAGAGTCTGAGCTGGAGATTCTGAGGAATATATTATTGTATTCATAGCCTCCTGGAAAACATTAGTCGGTTGGACCTATAAAGCATTAAAAAAGAAGTGAGGCAAGTGATGTTGATTAAGGCAATAATTGAGGATTTGTACAATGCCTCTGAATCATTCTTGTCTTGTCTGAATTCAAGCCACTTTAATAGTACACCCGTGAGCAAGGTTTCCATTTAAAATGAAGACAGCATCTTCAATTACATGCTTGATGCCTCTCTTTTCTCTGACAACATGCCATGCTTAACTGTCAACAGTGGACAAGTTTACCTGTTGTTAGATAGATATATTATTTTTATGTTAAGAATATCTATGCAGGTGTATGATTTATTTTAATTATAAATTTAATTAATTAAATAAATGGTAAAACAATAAAAATAAAATTTTAAATAATAAAATTTTAAAATTTTCATTTTTTTATATACTTTTATTGATTTGATTTGGATGTGACTCGTTTTTATTTAATTTCAATTTAATTTATTAATTTTATAGTATATTTTTAAAATATTGTTGTACATTATTATTGTATAGTATAATTACTGTTTGAATAGTTGGTTGTATAAAGTTGAATTTGTATGAATGACATTTACGTTTGAGTATATGATTATATACTGTAATTTATTTATAATTCAATTAAAAATGTAAAATAAATATAATTTATTTTTAAATAGTTTATATTAATTTAAAATAATTAAAGATGGAAAAGAGACAAAAATAATAATAGATGTTTCGTCTTTAATTATAGATGAAAATTCAGTATTTTTTTTTGTAATGATAGCTATATTACTGTCACAACAATAAATTAGTGACAGCAAAAATAAATTATTAGTGGTAAAAAATTTTAACTAATATAATATTAATTAATTAAAATAATTAATGCGACAAAAAATAATGTCACTATTCATATTTTTTGTAACAATAAATTAGATTGTCAAGAAAAATAATATTCAATTTGTGACAATTTTAATTTTAATTGTTACATATGTTGTCACAAAAAAACAATTTTTGTGACAATAATTTTTGTCATAAAAAATATATTATTTGTAACAATTTTTAATTGACACAATTTATAAAATATTTTTTGCGACAGAGTTTTACGTAGAACTCTGTGATAATTTTTTATTGTCACAATTAATTTATTTATTGTGACAACTTTTCAATATTGGTGGTAATTTTTATTGTCACAATTAAGTGGATTTGTTGTAGTGTTTATGGCGAATGTGATATTATTGTGGTGTTATACACTCATATTTATATTAAATTTCACTTCATTTGTTAATATTAAATTTTTTACTGTAACAATTAATTTATTGTGACAATTTTTCCATATTGGTGATAATTTTTATTGTCACAATTAAGTGGATTTGTTGTAGTGTTTATGGCGAATGCGGTATTGTTGTGGTGTTCTACACTCATATATAAATAAATTAAATTTCACGTCATTTGTTAATATTAACAACTTCCAGTTATGGTTGTGGTCTTTTGAATTGATGTGCGTATTATTTACGTATCTTAGAGTTAAATTTTAATAAATTTTAAATAAAAAATAATTTAATTTAAATATTTTTTGGGTCTAATTAGGAGTTTATTTAGTAATTAGTATTTGATTAGGATGTTTATTATTATTTGTCTATTTAGGAAGATATATTTCGTTTTTACTTAATGTTTATCTTTTGTAGGTGGACCCGGCCAATTAAGGAAAAAATGAAGAATTTAAAGTTGAATTGTCAAAACTCCTAAAAGCTTTAAGCCAATTGCAAGCCATATTTGAACCATGCAGAGCCAAATTATATTTTGATGATTAGGAAGCCGTGTGATGATTAGGAAGTCTCCTATTTTGCAAATTAAGAAGATTTTCACACCAAAGTGGACTCTCCCTAACCATAGTTCTATATAAAGGAAATTAAAACGCCTTTTGAAGAGGAGAGACGAAGAGGAGAGATGAAGAGAGAGACGAAAAGGAGAGATGAAAAGGAGAGACGCAGAGGCAAGAGACACAAATAGCCAAAGGATTCGATAATTGTTAAACAACTTTATTCTGTTTTTCTTAATATTTTGTCTATGGAATTCTCTATAGCCATGCGTGGCTAATTTTCTTTTAGAATATTGGTTAGGAGTAGCTATTCTATTATATGAATTGAACACAAGTACTTATTTGATTTGAATTTCAGTTAATTCTTTGTGTTGTAATATTATCTAGTTCTCATTCCAGGCCTGTTTGATTGCTTGTTTATGGATAAATTCACCAACGAGAGTTAGAGAAATTTATTAGCTTAAGAACACTTAGAACTTAGATCACTCGACGACGAGAGTAGGCGAGCTCTTCGGGGAGTCACGACAGTTTAATCACAATGACAAATTAATTGCTAAAAGTTTTAATGAGCTAGGATTAATTTATTAATCATGAGAGTAGGTTATATTTTAATCCTTGCATGCTTACTTGAACTTGAGAGAGTCTTTAGGTAATTTAAAGCAATTACCCTTAACTGAATTCAAAAGATTATTTATTTTATAATGTGTTTAACATTAGAATGGAATAGTGAAACTAAACCTAGATTTTAAGGATTAAATATCTTATTTCAGTTTAGTTTATTTAGTTGTTATATAAATTTTACAATTACTCAAATTCTTTTACTCGGTGTGCTAGTTAAGTTACAGGTAAAAATAATTGATAGTCAATTAACAGTCTTCGTGAAAAGATATCTTATGTGCTACAATCACGATTCGTGCTCTTGTGAGTTTTGAGAGCAACAATAACTTTATGTTTTCATTTTCTTAGATAACAGGGTAATTTGCTTATGCAACCAGCTTCAGAAATTATGATTCTTTTATCTTAATTTGCATCTTTTTCTGATAAGCTCATTCAGACAGTAATTGCATTAGCATTTGGCATCAATGTAGTTTGTTTTTTTTTTTTTAATCTCCTCTTACAAGTTATTGACCAAGCTAAGAGTATAACGGTGGTAGAGCATAATGGCAAACAAAAATTATAGGTATACAGTTGGGTATGAAAAACATGTAACAGGACCACTGGAACCAAATATTTGAAGTGGTACATGAAAGTATTTTTTAAAACTATTAAGAGAACATCATATCAGACATTTTACACTAGCAAGAGAGATGCAAAATTCAATCATTCAAATCTTGAGTAATTGCATAATTGTAATGTTACGTAATTGCCTCATAAAACAAATCCTAAGTGCAATAGTGCTTAAAACATAAGCACTGGAATTCAATATCATTATCCTACGAAATGAAAATGGAAGCTAATTCATAGCAAATGAGTCTATTATATAGATTAACAGAACTTCCAATGGTGTTGACAGTTTGTGCATGTTACAAATGTTGTCATAGGCTCATCTGCACTCCTAGTCTGCATCTGGTCGTTGGTGGTCTTCGTTTTCTTGCATCGCACACACTTAAATTGCATCACATGCATTCACCTCATCCTGAAAATCTTTTTAGCTTCACTTGAAACCTTGCGTAATGACTCATAAACACTATACAATAAAAAATTATATAATAAAGCTACAAAAAAAAAATTGTTGAAACTGAAAAAATATAATTGATCACCCTCACCTTCAATTGCACCAGAAGTAAAACCTGGAGGAGAAAGGCAGAAATAATCAAGCCACCCAAACTCTTCCACATTCCAAAGTAACCCAGACATTCACAAATTTATTACCAAATTGTATGGCATTCAGCCCCAACTGCTTGCAGCAAGCAACTAGGTAAAAACTGCTTCATACTTTTTACTGCCATTTTTCTTGTTAGCCCAGTTTTATCTTCCAATTGTCAAATTTAGACAGAAATGCTTTAGTAGCTTATAAACTTCAACCATCCACATTTGAGATTATTGTCACTCAAATTGATTTTAAAAACTAACTGGTTCAGTGCCAAGACAGAATACTTTTCTATAATGTGCAACTTAAAATTTAAACATAAATAACCTTTAAATGCATTTTGCTCCCCCATTAAATGTTCATTTCAAAGTTTCCTCCAATTCTCATGTTCTATGTAGTGGCACCAAAATCATACAAGCAACAAGGCTTCAATCCTTTAGAAATCCTCTCATTGTAAAGGTGATGAGCCCTTGCCTTATCACTCTTCTCAAGGTAGCCAGCAATCAGTGCCTCATAAATCTTCTCACTTGGATTTAGTGAACGATATATCTTTCATAATTCTTAAATACTTTTCGGCTTTCTGTAGTTTTCCATAATGACAGAGGCTTCAATCCTTTAGGCTCCAGCAATTGAGCTACCAGTGACTGATGACAGCATAGGTATGAATCGCTGGAGCTCCTGAGTGGCTTGGAAAGCCGCAGAGATGGCATAAATCAATACAGGATCATCGCAAAGCTGTACCTATCACGAGAGCACAAGTGGGTAATCAATTAAAATGATTCTTGAATTGAATAGTAACGAAAATTTCTGAAGACAACCACAGAAGGAGCAATAGTTAAACCCAGGAAAAAGAAGCAAAATTTATGTGCAAATAACCATTAAAAAGACTGAAAATCGCAGATGGGTAGAAGAAAAAAAGTAGAAGAAGAAGAAAAAAAACCCTTGGACATTTTTTTTTTGGACAAGAAAGAAACTATATATTAATTTTGAATGATGGGCAACAATACATCATTGTGAAGAATAAGGATAAACTGACTCGGAACATTACTCCAAATGTCCCCTTGTAAAAGCAGGAAATCATGTTGTGAGAGCCAATCTGCTGCAGCATTGGCACTTCTGCTGATATAAGTAAGAGTTACATAATGGTGCTCTATTTCATGAAGCATCTGCTGAATATCATCGATGATTGCAGCTATCTCCCAATGGATATCTTCCGGATTGTCCCTTGTTGACTGGATATCTTCTGGATATCTCCAATGGATATTAAAAACCCTTGGACATTAAAAACACAATTCTTTACAACGTTAAATTGTCGGTACCACTACCTGGTATAGACAGTCAATAACCTAGTGGAGAAGGTAAAATATTTATTTGTACTGATGCAAGTATTTGCATTGTAGTAAGAGCCTAATATATATATAAATGTACAAAAATGGGCAAAATTATGAAAAAAATTTCACTCATTATATAAAAATTAGATAATTTAGTCATTTCTTAATAAAAGTAAAATTAAAGTAATTAAAATATAATTTTAATTTGATTAAAAGACTGTTTACTATTTTAATTAGGTTAACTTCTATTTTATCTCTAATAAAAATTAAATTATCTAAAATATAATTCTAATTAAATTGAAAGTATGTTTCCTATTTTAATTAGGTTAACTTCTATCTAATCTCTAACAAAAATTCTAATTTAATTGGAAGTACATTTGCTATTCTAATTATGTTAACTTCTATTTTATCTCTAACAAAAATTCTAATTTAATTGAAAGTATATTTTTGTTCTAATTAGGTTAACCTCTATTTTATCTCTAATAAAAATTAAATTAATTAAAATATAGTTCTAGTATAATTGAAAGTATGTTTCCTATTTTAATTAGGTTAACATCTATTTTTTCTCTACCAAAATTAAATTAATTAAAATGAAATTCTAATTTGATTGAAAGTATATTTCATATTCTAATTAGGATAACTTCTATTTTATCTATAATAAAAATGAAATTAATTAACATATAATTCTAATTTACTTGAAAGTATGTTTCCTATTTTAATTAGGTTAACTTCTATTTTATCTCTTACAAATTGAATTAATTAAAATTTTAGAAGTAATTTTGTTAAAAACTATATTTTCTATTTTAATTAGGCCTACTTATATTTTATCTAATATAAATCAAATTAGATAACATAATTTTAGAAGTCTAACTATATTAAATTTAATAAGTAAATAATTAAAATTAAAATTAAAATAATTTTTTGAATATATTAATGTGAAATATGTTGAAAGATTGTTGTGTTTGTGTAGAAAATTTATAAAAAAATTTAATAAATAACTATATTATAGCTCTATCAAGTTTGTAAAATTATATTATTATTTAGATAAAATAATAAAAGAGTGTTGTATAATTGTTCAAATAGAAAATTTAGTATTTAATGGAGTTGTAATATTTAAATTGTTATATAAATAAAATATAACTTTTATCATTTTTAAATTCTTTATTAAAAATAACTAATAATTTTTCATTATCTTATAATTAATTATCATCATAATTTTTCATATGAAATTAGTTCTATAATTAAAAAAATTAATTGTAAAAAATATTGAAGAAATATTATATAATTATTTAAATAAAAAATTTATTAAAAGTCCAATGAATTATAACTATATTAAGTTAATATCAAATAGTTATATAAATAAATTATTATTATTATTTTTAAAACTTTTAATAATAATAATAATAAGTTTAATAATTTATTTACTATATATAATGAGTCTAAAAAAATATTTGTTCGTATATATGAATATGATCTTTCTTTGTTTGGTGTGCTTGTCTGACTTCAAACATCAATCATTATATATAAACGTGCAGGATTAGTAGACAGAATGCAAAAAGAGAAACATAGGCATGTATTTGCTTCTAAAATTGCCGAGATACTAGGACAGGATCATTTTGAATGCGATCAAAAGATTGAAGTACAAACTAGCAACAAAATCCATGTTATCCGACAAACATTGGCCCATACCATCAAGATAGATGAGTATCGCAGCGATATTGACAAAGAAGTCCAGATATTTAGAGACCAAAATCCATTGTTTATAGCTACTAGCAAAGAAATTACTGAGATTGTCGATGAAATACTTAAAAGTGCATCCTCAGACTATTGAGCACCTAAACAACATTAGACAGAATTTATTACATGTGGCTGTATTGCATCGGAAAAAAGGATATTTTCGATACTTTAAAGGGAAAAAAATACCGTGGAAGAGGATGAGCAGAAGAATTGACAACAATGGCTGCTCATTGCTGCATCATGTTGCAGACATGCAATATTACAGTCCAGGAATCAAACCCGGTCCTGCAATCCAGTTGCAAGATGAGTTACGATGGTTGGAGGTGATCACTATATATCTCTATCTTCATTTTGCTAAATTGCCGATGAGATCCTGGGATCAAACCTTGTGGCATAATACTTGGATTATAACCCAAGAATTGATGGGACCGCTTGTGTTGTGTCCCACATAACACTAACACTAACAACTAACATGTCTTTCTAACCATATAAAATGATTAAATATATATTATGATCTTGTTTTTGTGAACAGCGTGTACGAAAGTTGAGTCCCGATTATTATTTCACAGAACAAGACGAAGTTAAGAAGAAGACTGCAAAAGAGTTATTTCAAGAGACACACAAGGGAATGCTGGAGGATGCCAGAAAATGGATCAAAGCAACCTCGCAATCATGTTCAGCCGTAACAGTTCTAGTGGCAACTGTTGTTTATGCTGCTGCATATACTGTAGCTGGAGGATCCAATGAACTTGGAATTCCCGTTTTCCTCCAGTCTCCATACTTCGTGTTTTTCACTATCATGGATGTTATCTCCTTAGCTGCCTCATTGACCTCGGTTATGATGTTCCTATCTATCCTCACTGATTCATGTGAATTGGAAGATTTTCGTCACTCTCTCCCATGGAAACTTAACCTGGGCTTCACTTTTCTCTTCTTCTCTATAATCACCACCATGCTTTCTTTTGGTGCTTCCATTTTGCTTATCATTAGCGGACAGAAGCTATGGACCACTAGTCTCATTTCTGTTGCTCTCCGTATTTGCGCTCATGCAGCACCGACTATACTCTGCATTTCTAACAAATATGAAGGAATTTTTTAAGCAAGTCATTAGGTACTCTGTCAATAATTTTCTTCTGAGATATCGAAATGGAAAGTGGAAGAAAACCTGGTGATACTGAAAATGGTGAAATCCCAATCTCAACAACCTAAAGCTCTTTGCTCTACTTTGCTTTTATTATTCTCTCTAACAAAACTATTAGTTATTCTAGGTACTATTACGTGTGTAATGTAGGATTGATTGGTGAACCTGCGGATCCATTTGCAACACCTTTGAAAATATTACTGAATGGTATGTGCTTTTTTTTTTCCCCCAATTTTCATGCTCGGTTTGTGTCATTGAAATTTTTTTTTTTTAAATTTATTACCTCCACAATAAGGTGACTCTAACATATTCAGTGTGGCAGAGAGAAACTAAACCCAAGATCCCTTTCTTTTAAAAGTGTAAACTCTTGTCGAGTTAGGCCTTAAGGGCATTGCTCATATAAAAATAAGTTTTACGTGCACCGGCACCTAAAATGATGATATAGGCTACCAAGCTGGGTGTTTTACACCATGTAAGGGTAAAACACGAATACAGATGTGCTGTGAGTCTTAACGAATCATCAACAATTCACAAGACAGCACACTTCCTCCTCTTGTACTAAAAAAAATGTATTTCAATTATTAAAAAAAATGTATCTCCATTTTTACGTCGTGAAGTTAACAACGTTGGCGATGTCAAATGTGTATCTCACATTTAAGAAAAACAAAAACAAAAAAAGCAATCTATTAAAATATAAGCGGTATAGATTAAATTTAAACAAGTGTTTATAACTGAGGCAGTAAGAAACCCAGCAACAGAGCAGCAAATCAAAATTTCAAAAAATACTGTTCTTTTCCATGTAAATAAACCTACAAAACAATGCTCTAATTTTATTTCATTTTCTCACAAAGCAATCAAGCAAATAGAGAACATCAAATTCTTTGGGAACATGATAATGCAATAGAAATCATAAATGTTTGACAGAATTGAAATACATGCAGTCTCTCCAAATCAACGCCAATGTTCAAATCCAAATGCCACACGCTGAAAGAGAGTATTTAAAACACTATCAACCTCTCAGTCTAACAAGTTTCTAGTTCTTCACCGATGTCACATGCTTTAAAAGCATCTGTACCACTTCGTGTGATATTCTTGCTGCTTCTGTCTTAAGGTGCTGTATCTTTGCTTCTGTTTCTTGCTCAAGCCGCTTCACATTTGCACCCGAGTCTCCACTACTCTGTTAGAATATTCATGAGTAGAGTCAAGTCATCTTCCAAGTAACAATAGACAATCTAGCTGAAGTAGCAAGCAGGTGATCTAAATTTGACTCATGCCATAAATAAGCAGCTCAACCACTATAATTTGTAAATGTGGTGTGCATCTCTCTTTCTCTATTGTGTATGATCACGCACATGTATGCATATTGGAAAAACATTTGAGAATGGTTCACAATTTCAAGGGTAATCAAGGATGAAAGAGAATAATGCATCAGCATAAAAGTTGTCATTAAAAATTATTTAAATCATCACTTGCATGCCTGTCGGAGATCAGCCTAGCACATGATTTAGAAATTATCCATTGATAAAATGTGTTGTGAATCATCACAGAACTAAAGTTAGCAGTTAATATTTGAGATTGCAAACTGATATGACTCAATGTGAGATGCATGATTTTTCTTTTTTGAACATACAAACAAATTAATATCAAGGTCTATCTTTTAGCACTCACCTCTGCAACTTTCCTCTGAAATTCAGCTTCCATGTGAGCACGAAATTCAGCAACTTCCTTCTCAGCCTCTTCCTTAGCTTGTTTCAATCTAGCCATTTTTGCTATAGGAAAAAAAAGAGTTAAAATCAATGTCTTCATGAATGTAATGACTTCCTTTATCATCTTTTTTTCTCGATAAACTTAACATTTTGCTTGGTGCAAGTAAAGGGAGAAGAAAAGAAAAGAAATTGATTTTATTTCCTTTGTTTGGTAGTAAAATGGCAAAAGAAAAGAAAAGAAACTAGGGGAAATATAATTTGCCAATCACCTTTTACGAGCACAAAATATTTCCCCATGAAGCTAAAAATGTCCTTGTTTTTTTTTTAATATGTAATGTTGAAAATCAAGCTTCACGATACTAGTCATACTTTATAATCTTATTTTCCTTGCAAAAGAATTTTAAACTTCCTCTTGTATCCAAGTGGACATCCAAACAATGGAATGAAAAGTAAATTTTTGTTCTATTTCTCTTCATTTCCCTTGTTCAATTTCTTTTCATTTCCTTGAACCAAACAAAGGCTAAAACTTAAATAAACAGTAACTGATTCTGACAAAATTCAACTTGAGGAAAAACATAAACTTAAATTTATAAGTAAAATTTTTTACTTCATGCCATGTTTTGCATGTGACACATAATATATAGTTGATATCCTGGCCCAATGGCAGTGGGATTTTATGGCTCATAAAAGGCAGCTTATACAGAATAAGGGCTAGAAAGCTTATCCTTCCTGACTACACCGAATTATAATCTAGCCAATTTTTTCAGCATTCTAATGTACCGCCACAGCTGGACAAGACATGCCCATAAACAACAAGATCAATATGGGAAATCCTCTGAAGACATTAATGACTACGAACAAAATCTAGTTTCTTAAAATGCATATCACCCTTATTTTAACGATAATATGAGAAGAAAACATAAATTTTGAAAGTCATAAAAGCAAAGGGATGCAAATGATCTTAACAAAATAACAGAAGTAATATGCTTTTCAGGTAAGATCCAAAGAAAAGGGAGAATACACACCATTCCGGGCAGCATTGACAATATGCTGAGCTTCCTGTTCAGCAGCTAGCAGAAGTTGAATCCCGTTCTGACCCCTGCTGGCGTCCATTCTTCCAGGCAAGTCTAATGCAACAATAAAATATGATGTATCAACAGATACTGAAATCAGAATAACATAATTTAGAACAAGATAGCTCTGCCGGTATCATAGTCAAGTGGCTTGTGTAAGAATCCATTCAATAAACAAACACCTATCACCCAAAAATTTGCACAAAACAAGCTGGTGGAATCTTAGAACTCAACAATATATATATATATATATCTTCATAAGCCACCCATTTCAGTCCATCCCTATACCACAAATTTTCCCCTAAATTAAGTTAAAAAAAAATGGAGCATGCTTGATCTGTGTTTACATGGATAACAAGGTTTGGTACCTAAATAGGAGTATTGCAGTTGGTAACTAACAAGGGCAAAACATTCTGCCTTTCTGCATTCATTTCCTCAAAAAAGCTACAAAATATCGGAATGAAAGAAGGGTCCAATAGAAGACTACGAAACCACAATAAAGTTTGGAAAACAAGAGACTAGAAAAGGTGATTTTACATCAGATTGGCACACATAAGAGTACCTCGACTATTTAATCCATCTGATATCCTCAAGAGTACATGAACTTTGGTCTTCATGAATTAAAAGAAAAATTTTTTAAAAAAAATCCAAGATCATTTTCTGAAATAGGACCAAAATAGCAGTTATTAAACAAATCCACATGAAGTAAATTCGATCCTCTACAAACAAGGAATTGTTTTTTTTTTTTTTTAAGTCCAAAACCATTGTGGTGATGATGATATCGTTTGAGAAGTTCAATAAGCGCACCCAAATTTATCCTTTCCAACATATCTACAGAGCAAAATCAATAATTCAACAACTAAAGTTCCCAGATTTTGATCATTACCCATCATTAAGAACTCCATAGATTGTCAAATCACACTGATCTAATCTAATATTAACCAATCACACATCTAGCATTGAATTGAATTAATCTCAACTAAACAAACAGTAAACCAAATTAACAAAACCACCAGTTAGAACAACACTGATCCAGCAAATCCAGTCATACCCATAAAAAATCTTCACCTAAAAATCCATAATTAAGCTTCAGATTTATCACAAAAGTTCAAGAAACTGAAGATCGGAAGATAAAGAAAATTCCTCTCTTCGCTAAAAGCTTTAGTGACCCCAAATTAGATAAAAAAAAAAAAAAATCCAACGATTGCAGCAATTGCGCGTCATTGATCTAAAAAAAAGCAGAGACAGATGCGCATAGAAACAGCAGAAAAATCACGAAACATAAACAAGAGAAAAAAGATTGACTCACCTGAAGAAGCGGTTCTGTGTTGAGTTGTGTCGTGTCGATATGATAT
>CATIWM010378267.1:0-18763 GCA_949671775.1 Mallotus repandus
AATTAAACTTAATAATCTCCAATTAAATTAAAATTTAATTTCACAAAATAATAATCTCAGTATTAATAAAATATTTATTAACACTGCAAGTCTCAAAATATATTTTAAAATTTTCAAAATAAATTCGGGTGTTTACATATAGCCTCTTGTTGATGACTGATTAACAAGAAGATGATTTGTGAGCAGTAGAAAAAAAAGTTGATGGTTTGTGAAGAAGACGCTGCAGAGCTCTGTTTAAGAGAGAACACAAAGTTAAATAGGTTAATGGTGCTTTTTACCATTGTCAATTGCCACCTCATCATGGTAAACAGGCATAACGCGCTTAAATGAGTTGACAAACACGCTCATGTCCATGCTGTCAAGATAATTGTTTAACACGTTAAAATTGTTAAGTTCAGGCGTTAAATAGGTCATAAATAAAAGTTTAGAGGTTGTATAGTTAATTTTAAAGTTAAGGTGTGTCATGGGTCAAAGAGGTAAAGTTTAGGTATGAAATAGAGCATTTGGCCTAATTTTTTAAATAATACTTCAATATTTTATTTTATGATATTTGCTTTCCACTATGAATGGATGGAGAGAAAACAAGAGAATAGAAAGGGCATCAACTTTCATCTTAATTGATATGGGGTATCATTTAGAAAATGAAGGAAATTGGAGGAGAATTATTCATCCTCATTCCTCTTCTATAAGGTGAAAATTATTACACCTCTATTTGAGGTATTAAAAATTTCAACTCCTAAAGTACATTATAATTTAAAATTTTATTTCTTTTACTAACATTTCTCCCTCTCTTTCCTTTATTAATTATTTTTAAGTTACCAAACATAACAATATTTTTAATTTTTAATCCCTTCCCTTCCCCTCTCCTCCCCTCCCTTCCCTCTGAAACCTCTTTCCTTTTTTTTCCTCTATGATTGCCATGCATAATGTTAGTAAATTTGAGTAAAACTCACTAACACATAATTAATTGTGATGATATGAATGTCGATATTTAGTACTTGCATTGGTATCTATATTAGCACATCAACATTCACATTCACATAAAAAAATTCACATCATCATAGTTTACTTACATACTTTTTATAATTTCTAGTATTTATGTATCTAAATTAAACGTAAAAATAAAAATTAAATTTAATAATTTTTGAAATTATATTTATGATTGTTTGATTATATGCATGAGTATTATTGGATCCTAATTCAAAAGTTAAATAGATACAATTTAATTTTTTAACTTTTACTTTTGAAAATAATTGATTATTTAATTTAAATTTATGTAAAAATGAATTATATTTTCTATATTTTAATTTTTAATTTTAATTTATTTTTATATTGAATATTTATTCCTAAAAATTTATAAAAAAATAAAACATTCAAATGTAATTTTTATTAATTAATGTCTTACATATTTTTAAATTTGACAAATTATATTTAATTGGTCAATAGAAGTTTTAGTATCAATTAATTAAAATTTTATTTTGAATTGAATTAAATTTTTTTGAAAAGCAAATATGGACTAGTCAACCAAATTTTGACAAATTAGTTGGATAATTGGCTAGAAAATTAATTTGTAAGCTACGTCCAAAGTTCAGAGGACAAATTGCTATTTTAGCTTTTAAAATTCAAACTTGATTTAAATTATAAAATTTTATAAACTTTTGATAGGTTAACAAATAATATTTAAAATTATATTGAAAATTTCATAATTATTGTAATATACTCTTATATACCTTTTCAGCATTAAAAAAAATGAAAAACGTAAAAAATAATTATAGAAATCGTACAACTATTTATTAAGTAAAATATAACATAAAAATAAAAATTTTGCAACACAGTAATAGTAGTAAGTCATTCTTTAATTAAAATTGTTTTTTCCAGCCCCCGTAAGCGACCATCCACAGCCAGTGTTAAGTTATCTATAGTTTTAAGTGCACCACACAACCCATTCTTCCTATTAAAAAAATAATAGACAGGCACGCGAAAAGTGCATCTGACTTCCAATGCCAACCATCCTGCCTATTGCCATGGGTGTGGACGGCAACCAGTATTGCCAGGAGTTCTAAATCGTCACTAGAATGGATCCGGAATTTTAATGCCAGCCAACTTGTCCCACTCTTCTGGAGGGATGACATCTGCCATTATCTTTTCCTGGCCACGCCAAAGAATCTGATTGCAATATTCGCACATCAAATTAGTGAACATGCATACAACAAAAAGTAACCATTATATATGAACTTACTTTGTCGATGACTCCGAACTCTTTAGCTCTCCTTGAATCCATATAAAATGGTCTTTTCATTACGTTGGCAACGGTCTCCACAGACTGAGTAAAATTAAGTTACTCATTTACTTATCAAATCTAGCACCCTTTTCAAAAATATTCAGAGAAAGTTAAAATGTACTAACATTTTCAGTGTGCTTAGCCAAAAGCTCAACAAGGGTGTCCCTATTAGTTATGGCCTGCAAAAGCAATTCTAGCAGTAGAAGAATATCCAAAAGTACAAATTTCAATTGGATTTACAGCTATGACCTTTTAAGGCTCTCAAATCAGGCTACCAGAAAGTAGTCCAATATACATGGACAAAAAAAAAAAAAAAAACAATCAAAATCATAAATGCTCACACATTTTAATTCATTAGAATACTTAAGAGGCATTTCTTGACGGACTGCCAAATCATAAGTACTAAGACAATGCATTTACAATGAACATGGAAATGCAAACAATGATATCCAGTTTCCACAAAACTATCATCCAAGCTACAACATAAACTTAGCTAACCTCTTTGGCACGGATGAGAACATCAGTTGCAGCCATCAGTCCTGAAGATGGGACTTTCGGTTGTTGGATCATAGCTGAAATAGAATTTAAAGAAAGCTTAACATCAAACTCAAATAGGTTCACAGCATACAAGAGTCTATATTGCAAATTTGACGCGCAACTGCTATGTACCTTTTGCATGTGGCATCATAAACCGTTTGCCTTTTGTTCCTGCAGCAAGTAGTAGACAAGCCTGGCCAATAGCAGCTCCAACAGCAACCGTATGTATCTGTATGATGAGCACAACAACCTGGTTATAAAGCAAAAACATAGGACAAAGAACATGCAAGCATACACTCACAGGCACTCCAAAAATCAGATTAGTCAAACAATTAAGACCCAATGTTCTTCAATGGAAGTATACAACTATTTAGATCATAATATTTCAGCAGCCTCCAACAAATAATTCTGAAGCTTTTAATTCATTACAATAATCAGCACCAAAATTAGCAATTTATACACCATCAAATCACTTAACAAACTAAAAACTGAAATCTGTTGGCTTCACCTTCACTATAATAATCCAAATGCAGCAGGCAAAAAAAAAAAAAGCATAAAGAAAGCTAACCTCATTTTTTAATTGCATCATTGAATCGTAGATAGCAAAACCCTCTGTTTCCATCCCCACCTGTAAAATAAACATTTTTTTCAATTCATTTCATGAAAGCATTGGCAAACAAATTTTTGGAAACTATTGCATGAAGAATTGTTGGCAAAGAATTTTTTTGGAAACAATTACAATCAAAGAATTGATCAATAAGTCAAAAGAGAAAAGCATACCTGTATCAACATATTATTCATATCACTAGACCAATTCTAATTGTTTCAAGACTAATTGAAATTTTCATAAAAAACTGAAACACTAAGATGTCAAAGAACTCATATCTGCAAAATTGCATCTCTAATTTTGTAAGCTAATTAAGAATTTTCACTGTCCAATGATCGGATGCTCAAGTTCATCCCACATCTGGTGTGGCCCAGTATCAACTTAGATAGTTCAAATTTCTGGCTGTGTAGGCCTAAGTGAGTGCCCAAAAAGGTAACATCTCAGGTCAAGTACCACCATCCTAAATGCAAGCAGAAGGCAGTACTCCATCCCATGAACAGGTTCCATGGAATGCAATTTTCATGTGACATGATTGCAGAACCACAATGCCCATGGTCCTGCACTTGCATCTCAATAGTTAAATATATTTTGAGAGAAATACTCTACCCCAGCATAAGTAACACTCGAAAGTAGTGACAGTTCACGATATTCACTTAGCACCAGGATTTATCAAACAGAACCACTGAGCATTGCAATCAATTAAACCCTTCAAGACTCCTCATCTCAGCTAACTTGACATTAAAATTCAGAGTCTTGCTGTTCACTCTTCCCCATGAAACTGTTTATGCAATAAGTTATAGGATACAATTTTGGTTTATAGTTCATACCCGCTCAAGTGAAACCTATCATAGTAAAATCCCAAAGTGGTAAAGCCAATAGAGAAATACCCCATAAATTCATACTATCCTAATTTAACATCACCAGGAAAGATCAATCAGAATACTTAAACAAAATAGAGGCTGCAAAAAAATAGCCAAAATAAAGCAATATCAGTGAACCAAGCTCAACCACCATGGGATAGCAACCAATGTGATCAAATTTACATCATTTGGGTGACTGTTATAATTTATGAAGTATCCTTCAACCACATCTCATTTCAAACATAAATGGTGACATGCTGCAATATAATGTAATGCAATTCTTACTGTTTCACCATCATCACGAGTTGTTCCAGTAGAATTTATGTACAAATAAATTGGTTCTTTGGGATCCACCCACTGCAAATACATCAATTCAGCAACAACAAGCTCTGTGACAGCAGGGACTAACTGGAAGAAACAAAATGATCAAGTTACATCCAAAACTTTCAACCTTCAACCAATTAAACTTTTTTACTCCAAACAACAAAGAAAAAGCGCACTTACAGGCATGCCAATATAAACTATTCTGCCATGAAGAAGCAACGAAGGCAAGTCCGGTGGTGGCTTCCTTGGCCTATGCTCGTTGTACGATACAGATCGCTCAACCTGAAGAATTCAATCAATTAAATGCAAAATTAAAAAAAAATTCAAATCAAAACAATTCTAAGAAAAAAGTTAATGAGAATTTAAAAGTTTGCCTGAGCGGGAGTGGCCATGAGCTTGGGAGAGTCAAAGAGGTCAAGAAATGGCGGCGTATCGGAACTGACAGGGCGGTCGAGGAGTGATTCCGGTGAATTAGCAGCTATAGAAGCGAGTTTCGATAGGAAAGGGTCTTTAGGGTTGATAGGGGGCATAGGAATTTTAGCTGAGCTTCTTGCATTTATTGAAGAGCAATTGATTCTAAGGTTTCGTCTTTTGAGTGACTGAGAATTAGTAGAAGTTGAAGGTATCGAATAGGCTATCGGCGGTGCTCGCAAAACAGTAGCCATAGCTTGCGTCTCAGCTCTTTAGTTATTGCTACGAGACGGAACTAGAAGTAGAACCAGTCTGAGTCTGTGACTGTGTCTATGTCTCTGGAACAGATGATGGGTGTGGCTGAAACGGTGTCGTCTAGAATTGATATTTTGTTTTTTTTTTCCTCATGCAACTAAACGGTGTCGTTTGTCTTTTGAGATGGTCTTTTTATGTCATCACGGTATATTACTATTTATATGTCATTTTATTGGCGAGCTAGGTCTTTTAAGACTTTTGCTTCTTGATTCGCTGGCGGCTACCTCTGCTTAACTTCAAGGAGGTGAGACAATCACTAAAATTCTTCTACTTCTATTCATTTATTATTATTTTACTTCTGTTATGGGTATTGATTTTTTTGTTTGTGACCAGAAATGGTTGAAGAAACTAAGGCAATGGTACCTGAATCTGTGCTGAAGAAAAGGAAGAGAAGTGAGGATTGGGCTTCAGCGAAGAGCCAGGCACTAATCACTAAGAAACAAAAAGACGCTGAAAATAGAAAAATAATTTTCAAGAATGCTGAGAAATATGCTAAGGAATATAAAGAACAAGTAAATATACAGCAATATTGTTTTTGGTTCAGATTTTCTTATGCGTAGATTATTGAGATTTGTGATCTGTTTTGTTTTGGGTTAATGATGATGCTATAGGAAAATGAGTTGATAAGACTGAAAAGAGAGGCCAAACTAAAAGGTGGTTTCTATGTTGAACCAGAGGCCAAATTGCTGTTCATTGTCCGTATTCGTGGGTAAGCTTAGAAATCAAGATTCTTTTTTCATGTTAGATTGAAGAATTTCAGTATTGTCATTCAATTTATTATCATAATTGTGCTGAATGGTGGTTGCATTTTTTTTCCTGGTTTTTTCTTGAAGTATTAATGCCATGGATCCAAAGACAAGAAAAATTTTGCAACTTTTGCGTCTGAGACAGGTAATTTAAGTTGTCATTGGTTTTATAATTAAAATAACAAGGCACTTCTGCAGTTATTTTTCAGCTAACTGAGGTGGGTGCCTGATATTGTTGCTGTTGCAGATATTCAATGGTGTCTTTCTCAAAGTGAACAAAGCTACAATGAATATGCTGCATAGAGTTGAGCCTTATGTGACTTATGGGTAAGTCAGATTTATATATAACAATTCATTGTGTGCATTTACATATATGTGCCGTTCGTTATTTTTGATTCTATTGTGCTACCCCTCTCTAAAGGGTTCTTATCATCGATTATCAGAAGAAACATATATTCTGAATATGCAGCCTGTATTCATGGAGCATATTGGTGTATTTTTAGCTTTTTATTCTTTTTTCATATTGTAGATATCCTAATCTCAAAAGTGTGAAGGAGCTGATCTATAAGAGGGGTTATGGAAAGCTGAACAAACAAAGGATTGCTTTGACCGATAATTCCATAATTGAACAGGTAGCATGAACATATGTTCATCCAGTGATTTATATTTCCCTCTTTATAAATTCATCTATACTGATTTATCTTTTACCGTAGGTTCTGGGAAAATTCGGAATTATTTGCATGGAAGATTTGATTCACGAGATCATGACTGTGGGGCCTCATTTCAAGGAAGCCAATAATTTTCTCTGGCCATTTAAGTTGAGTGCTCCATCTGGGGGTTTGAAGAAGAAAAGAAACCATTATGTTGAAGGTGGTGATGCTGGAAATCGTGAGAATTATATCAATGAGCTTATTAGGAGGATGAATTAGTTGTTTTCTTATGCATTTTTATTGCATGTTTTTGAGGGATTTGACAAAGCCAGACTTGGAATTTTGCAGAAATCTTCAGTCTTACGACAAGTTCTTTATAATGAAGTTGTTATTTTCTTTTCCTCATTTGAATTGTTAAAGTTTTATGGCTATGAACATTCAGTTAGTTACTGATTGTTGAATTATCTTTTGTTTGTCCACTACTAAGCATCGTATGAACTATATTTTGTTAACTTTGTTGCTCTGCTTTTGGTAGAAACACTGAAGACTGACCTGTTTGATTTCTGTCTCCTTAGTCCTCGCTCATGATCCTAACTCAGGATTCTAATTTCATGACCTCCTAACTCTCATGACCGTGTTGAGTGTCCACATGGCACAGTCTTGAAGATCTTTTGTCCTAAATGTCTCTATTTATTTTATTATTGATTGTTGATTGCTTAATTGGCTTTTAGAGATTGTTAATTGAATTTGTGGTTCTAGAGAAAAGGCTAGAGAAACCAAGTTATAAGTGCTTGTTCTGATCTAAGTCCGCGTAGTCACGCTCAACCTAAATTAATCTTTACTTATTCCTAGCATGATCATATGTCATATGATGCTAACAAGATTTATAAGATTACAAATGATTTGGCAATATATAAATATATAAAAGGTTCCAAAACATGAAATGATTTGGAATTACATCTTAGAGATGCATAAACAATGAATTTACTGAAAAACGAAAATAAAACCACTACATTTGGTATTTAGAACTCACGCCACAAACTCTAAAACTTCAGTAGACAAGATCAAATGTGTCCCAACATTTTCTCTGTACACAGCATGAAAATAATAAAAAGACAAACTCTGCAATTAAAACTCTGAAACTTTAAACGTATCATCAGCATTTTGCTCAATTGGAAACAATTGGAGCAGATTCAGGTCCTTCATTCCTAAACACCTGAGCAATTTTCTGAGTGGGTACCAAAGGCAAATATGAGGACACCCTGTATCCCTTCTCTGCAGTGCTGACTACCGTCTCATTGTACTTCTCAGAACAATAAGCAGCAGTTGGCACAACAACCTGAGCAACTTGAGGAAAGAGCGGTAGCTGATTGAGCTTACGCCAGGCTGACACAGCACATTGCTCTGCTTTTGGCTCATACTTGGAGTAGAGCTCCTTGGCCTTGGGTTCATACTTGGTGTACAGAGTTTTTGCCAACCCAGAAGCGGTTTCCTTAACACCAGTACGCTGCACTTCAGAAGCCACAGCTCTAGCAGCCACTGGGGCATCTCTAGCTACTGAATATGCTTGGGTAGACACCTGCTTCACAACTGGGGGCACACGGCTGTCCAGATTTGTGACTGATTCATCAACCTGCAACCACAACCATACAGCAACATTTTCAATTTCAGTTCAATCACAATAGTTACAATTAGGAGCCTAAAACAATATCAACACAAAATCAGAAGTATAAATTAATTCTAGCATGTCAACGATCTTCACAACCAAGGCCCATAATAATCAAAACTATGAACAATGTTAGGTTAGACTCCATAAAAGATCAATGAACAACGCAAATGTGTGCGAAAAGGAATCAAGAAATGACATAATTTGATTCAATAAAATTCAACTCTACCTCAAATTGATAATTGATCAGTATGCCACAGGAGCAAAATTAAACAAAAGCAGCCTGGCTAGACAAATAATTCTATGAGATCATATCTATCTCATCTCCTATTCATCCAATTCAAACTAGCCTCACATAATCATCCACTCACAATACATATAAACTGTGATTTCTCAGCATGATAATTGCATTGAATTCTGATATTTTAACATTATCACAACCAAACAATAACACAGGGGCGTAAATGAGGCAACACACTGACCTTGCGATCAACAAACTTGAGGACTTCAATAGGAACGTCATGGAACTTGTGATAAACAGGTCCAACAACGCTCTTAACAGTACCTTCAACAGTCTCAACACCAGGCTTCAATGGACCAGACTTCTCCTTCGCATAAAAATAAAGGTTCGTAAAGGTCACCACCGCATGAATTGCAGCCACTTGCACAAATTCCAAGTACTTCAGCCTCTCTTCTTCCTTCTCCTGAGCCTAATCGAATCAAACAACACATTTTAAAAAAAAATCAATGAATCATTAGCAATAATCATTCGCAACAAAATTAATTTCAAAAATCATCAAGAAATTTACCATCTGCTGCTGCTGCAAATCGAGGTTTTCAGCCATAATTGGAAGTTCGAAAATAATGGATCAAAACACAGTCGCTTAAACAATAAGAAAATTAGAAGAACGTAGGAAGAAAAAAAGATGAAGAAAATGAAGCAAGAATCGTCATTATTTATAGGAGGGCACAAAAATAACAAAGAGGGATCTGTGGGGAGTATGAACAGACGGCTGTGATCGAAAGCCGTGTGAAAACGTGTTGCTGTTTTATTGGTTTTGTTACGGCGCATGGTGATGGCGTTAACATTTAGTCTTGTGGGCTAAGTTTATAGAAATTCGAAAGCCTAGGGAATCGGATCCTTCTCGAACCGTTACATATAAAATTACCCATTAATCCCCGATTCCATTACTATTTATAAACCGCTTGTCCCGTATGTATAGTAAAATTGCTTTGTATACATGTTAAGCATCCACCGTTTGAAATTAAGTGTATATTAATTGTTAAATTTTTTTATTATTTTTATAATTTTATTTAGATTAAATTTTTATATATATATATATATTTAGAACTCTAAAGTTATTAGTTTTAAATTTTGATATTTTTATTTTTTTATAATTTAGTATTCAGCTCTAAACATTTATGTATTTAATTTTAAAATTTTATATTTTTTAATTAAAAATATAAATATTTTATTTTATTTTATTTAAAATACTATAATTTTATTCCATCTAAAATATCTTTCCTACCCAATTAAAAATTATATTTCTTATTTCACTTAAAACACTTTCTATTTATTCAATCATAAATATATTTTTCTCTTTTATTTATTTAACGTCATCTCATTTATTCTAATTCAACTATAAATATATCTTTTTCTTCTATTCATTTAATATAAATTTTATTATCTGACTCAATATCTTATATAGATATTAAATGCTAAGTTCTAAAGTCATTAGTACTAAATTTTGACATGTATCCCTTCTCATAATTCAGTATTTAGCTCTAAATGTTTATGTGTTGAATTCTAAAATTCATATTTTTTAATTAAAAAATATAAATATTTTATTTTATTTAAAGCACTATAATTTTATTTCATCTAAAAGATCTCTCCTACCCCATCAAAAATTATGTTTTCTATTTCATTTAAAACATTTCTCATTTATTCAACCATAAATACGTATTTGACTCAATATCTTATATAGATATTAAATGCTGAGCTCTAAAGTCATTAGTCCTAAATTTTGACATGTCTCCATTCTTATAATTCAGTATTCAGCTCTAAATACTTATGTGTTAAATTCTAAAAATTCATATTTTTTAATTAAAAAATATAAATATTTTATTTAAAGCACTATAATTCTATTCCATCTAAAAGATCTCTCCTACCCCAATAAAAAATTATATTTTATTTTTCACTTAAAACACTTCTCCTCTATTCAACCATAAATACACATTTCTCTTTTATTTATTTAATGTCCTCACATTTAGTCTAATTCAACCATAAATACATCTTTTTCTTTTATTTATTTTATGTAAATTCTACTATTTGACTTAATATTTTTGAATTGAGTCTTTTTCTATTTTTCTGTTATTCATATTCAAAAATACAGTATGTTATGCTCTACTTAAATAATTTTCTTTATTTTTATTTTATTGTGATTATATATTCTGTTAATTTTGAAATAATTTTGTTGTTTTTATTTTTGTTGGAATTTGTTGTTACAGTGTTTGAAAGCTGTAGGACGAGGGGTATTGGCTCTTCCTGCTGGTTAGTATATAAAGACTTATTATCGAATTGTATAGCTAATTGATGCTATTTAATGTGCATCTAATAGTTTTTTTAGTCTGTTTGAAAATATTAATATTATAATTATATTTGATTTTCTTCATATTTTTTCTTTTTTAGCCTCAAATTCAATTTTTTTTATTTTTTTATTTTTCCTCTTTTTCAAACCCTAATTCTCTAAGAATATAGTATCACATGCTCAAACAACGTCATCCTCAATATAGTTATAAAAATATATAGTTATTAAATATAGTTATTTAAATTTAATAATTTAATTTAAGGATAATTTTGTTTTATTTATTATAGTTTTCATCTTATTATTCATTTAATTCTATTTATTTTAATTACAATTGTTATTTGCGCACACACGCGCACACAGGCATATATATATATATATATATATATATATGAATTTTAAAATATATATTATTCATAGTCCGCGCAACGTGCGGATTGACGACTAGTATATATTAAATCTTGAGTCGTAAAATCATTAAGTTAAAAATTTGACCAGTAACCACCTTCATATTTAAGTATTCATTTAAAAAGCTAATGTATTAAACTATTAAAAATAAAATATTTTTAATAGTAATTTAGTATTATTTTTTAACTAAAACACTATTATATATATTTCAATACTACTCAAATTCTAAAATTATGTATGTATTACGTATTTTTTTACCTTAAATCACTCAAATTTTTTTTCTAAACCATTAAAAATTAAAAAAAAATTATAGTAATTACTTAATATTATTTTTTAACTAAAACACTATTATACATACTTAAAACAAATCTAAAAACAAATAATCCTAAAAAAAAATCTTATTACAACTAAAAAAATTATGGCAACAAAAATTTTAAAAAATAAAATTAATGTATTTTATTTTATTTTTAATTTATTTAGTTATTATTGTATTCAACTTATTTATATTATTTTATTTTACAATCTGCGCATTGCACGGAATCATAACTAGTTAGATTAATAAAAGTTTAGTGAATTCTAAATATCAATGACCTAAACTAAAAAAAAATTAATTTTGAATTTTTTTATCGAATAGAACATATTTATTAATTTAGTTATGTTTTATTAATAAATAAATTGAATTATAATATTTATAAATATAAAATTATAAGAAGCAATCTTATGAGTCATTTATTTCATGAAAAATTTGGGTAGAAATCATAATCGGAAGGAGTAATTTCAATTCTTAAAGTTTGGTTCATTATAATTTGGCATGAGAATGGAAATGGATTCCCCTATCAATGGAAATCACTCATTTCCTTTATAGGGTAAGAAATGATTTTTCATTTCCATAAAATCCAACCAAATCAATTATAAATTAGTTAAAATTTTAAATATTGTAAATATATTATTAAAATTTATGAAGTATACTAATTTTGAAGTAATGAAATAAAAATATATAAATTCATAATAATTATTATTTAATATATTTTCATATATAAATAAGACTAGGCCTCAACCAAGCGCAGAAAATTATAAATTTTTTAAAATTTCTTTATAAAATATAAAATAAATATATGAATAAATTTAAAAAAACATGAGCAAACTAATTAATTTCTTAAACTAAACATAATAATTTAGTAATGTTAATTATACTTTTGAATAAAAAAATTATTTTGCATATGTATAAAATTACTTTTATTATTTGTTAAATGATACAATACAAAAAAAAATTTATGTATTCTGTGCAGCTGATTATTATACATTCATCTGAATTTGAAATCTCATGGTTCATTTTTCAATGTATAACATTGTTGATGAAGTAATCTTCATTGATCAATTAACATATTTTAATTTTTCTATTTATTTTTCCTTTGCTTAAATGTAATAATGTGATATTAGGGCCTTAACATCTATAAATTTTTGTTCTGCTAGTAATACAAAATGAAAATAATGCTCTAACAGGCACGCCAAAAAAAAAAACCACTCTCATAGTAAAAAAAAGATGAAGAATACAAAATCCATGCCTATAAAATGCAGCATTTCTAAAGAAGCTATTGATAGGATGCTTCAATTCCATTAAAAAAATTGTACCAAATTATTCATATACAAATTAGAAATGAACAACACAAAATATAATCAAACAACTAAATAACATCAATATGCTTGAAGTTTGAACCAGTGTTTAAAATTTGACAGTAACCAAGTCAATCTTCTACTACCAACACTCTCTCTTAAATTTAAAATATAACGATACACCTCAACATTACTAATACCTGCAATCAACCTCCATTTTACCCAATATCTTATTCTACCTAGTTGGTGTCATCAAGTTCAATTTGACCGTTAAAATGGCATCATCAGATTCAAGAATTTAAGTGGGTTTTGGTCCCTTTGTCCAATTCTCAATGTATAGGTCCAAATAGGTACATGGTCACTCATTATTAGCAAGAATGTCAAGAGAATATATTATATTAAACTCGATAGTGCCAGGCTCAATATATGACATTTAAAATGAGAAGAAATTGAGAGGAGAAAAAAAAGCATTGAGTTTAATGATCCGTATATCTATCTAATAGTAGTCATGGTGCAAGACTCCTTGCATTGAATTGAACATTTCAAAGAAAAAGATTTTGGTTATTCAAAAAAAGATTTTAGGTGATCAAACTCTTCTAAATTGCTTCCAATTCTAGTATCAGAAACTGAAAAATTAAGAACAAATTTTTTAATATAAATTGTCGAAAAATCGAACAGTAACAGAAGGAAAATAGTTGTTTACTTGAAATTTGAATAGTGGAAGGATCTCAAGGTGAAGATTTGAGAAAAATAGAGAGCCTGCAAAATTACAAGATAATACTGTTAATAAATCAAATTTAGAAGAGAATTATAAACATATAAAAAAACAAACCACTCAATCTATTATTATTACAACATTTTAAATATCTCACATCAAGAAAAAAAAAAGACTTTTAGCAAAAAACCATGATTATATTATTGGCATACATTCCATCAGATATATGCAAGAAACAATTAAAATTTATAGAGTTTACAACCTGTACAATACTAAGTGCAAGAAACAGACAGTCCTTCCTTGTAATTATCTGTATAATGCTTAAATTGTAGTTGCTCAAGTTGCTGCTCAATTGCAGCTAGCATAAAATGAGGGTGATTTATCTAGATTTTAAGAAAAAATTTCCCTATTAGAGGTTCCAACTGAAGTGAAACTATTAGAGCAAGTGAGGTAGTAGAATCTAAAGGTTGAAACTAAAGAATAATGCTACAATTCATCTAAATTCAAAAATTGATCAAACACTTTCCTAATCATAAAGTTTTCTACGCCTTCAAAATATAGTCATCAATCCATTTCTTTTATATTCACAATGTTAAAGAGAGAAAAAAAAAGTCTCGTAAATACAAGTAAACTAGACACATGCCCACACAATGCGCGGGTGGTTTAAAAATATGAATAAAGTATTGTATAAAAATATTTTAATGTCTAAGAAATAAATTGATAGATGCAATTAGAAAAGAAAATATATCTTATGTTAAACCTTGAAAAATAACTGAAATTTTCTATTTAGTCATTCCTCCTCCCTCTCAATATGAACAAACAGGCAAATAACTAAAGTTTTTCAACTTTCATGCAACAATGTTACGTATTCTAGTGGTATCAAAATTATGAAAGAAAAGTACAAAATGAAGATAAATTCAATTAATTATTTTAGTTATTATTGAAAATAAATTTGAAATTGATTTAATAATATTTATACCTTCTGAAGTTACCAAGAACATTGAACTTCATCATAACCATTAGAGATTTTCAGTGTAGAATGATCAAGTAAAGGATGGATGATAAATCTAAAAAAAATTGATATTGAAAAAGTAATTTATATAAAAAGGTGAAGAAAAGCGTAAGTATAAATGAAAGAAAAATGTAAGGAGAAAAGAATCATCAAATTCATGGTGTATATATATATATAGAGAGAGAGAGAAGTATATGAAAGATAAGATTAAATGTGAAAGTTGAAAAGTTGAGGGAAATAATTACTTGAAAGTTGAAAAGTTGAGAAAAATAATGGTTTGAAAGTTGAAAAATTGAGGAAAATAATGGTTTAAAGAGTTAAAAGAGATAATGATTGAAAATTAAAAGGTTAAAATCAAATTTTGTTTCAATTTCCATAAAAATTTTGAAAAAGAGGAAGAAATAAAGTTTGCAAATAGTTAAATGAAAATAAATACAATATAAAGCATATTAAAATCAAATTAATGTTTTTTAAAAAATAAAATGACTTTAAAGGTGAACTAAATGAATTGTAATATATATGACTTGTAGATAAGCATTATATATAAAATGCC
Source organism: Mallotus repandus (assembly GCA_949671775.1). NCBI lineage: Eukaryota > Viridiplantae > Streptophyta > Magnoliopsida > Malpighiales > Euphorbiaceae > Mallotus > Mallotus repandus. The sequence goes on from CATIWM010378267.1 coordinate 15,285, forward strand.
ACTTGGTATAATTTGGTTAATTTATATAGACATAGCCTAGGCATTAGCCCACATAAATAAACAATTTTAATTTATACATATTAATTATTTATCTATGTTACTGTACGTTGATTAGAAAAAGTAAATTTTCTAAATAATTATTCATTTATTTTTTAATTTTTAAAAACAAAGATAAAAATGAAGATAGTGATAGTAAAAGAATGGAAATGATATAAACTTTTGAGTGTTAAAATAAAGATTCATATGGTGGTGATAGTCATAATAACTCTTTAACTATTTTTAAAAAAATAACGGAACACAAATATTTGCAATAATGTAAATGATATGAATGGGAATTCAAGCATTTTTAATTTAATAAAATAAATAGAAAATTTTCAATAATAATATCTAATTTAATTTTATAAAATAAAAAAAAACAATGATCAATATACAAATTAAAAAATAATAATCTATAAAAATAAAGGGTCATAAAAAATGAATAATTCATTATTAATTAATGTAATATCTCATGCAAAAAATTATTAACATAATTAACAAAAATAATAAAATTCATAAATTAAAATAAAAATTAAAAGAGAAAAAAATTTACATGAAAAAAATATTATACATGGCAAAATAAAAACCACAACAACATAACAAATATTTTTATGACTACTTTTTGTAGACTAAAAATATAAAATAAAATTATCTCTTTAAACTCGATTCATATAGAGAAATGAATAAAATATAAAAACTCAAAAAATAAAAATATAATCTAATATGAAATTTATATACATCAACAAAATTATGAACAAAAATTCAGAAAAACCTTGGAATTAAAAATGGGCAATTCTGAGCCAAATCTTGTTTTTCGAAAACAAATAAGGGTTCATAAATGTATAATAAAAAAATAAGATAGATGTAGAGATTCAATGGAAGTTGTTCTAACAAACAGAGTTTACTGTGTTGCATTAATAAAATAATGAATTCCTTCTGTCAAAATTCTAAAAAGGATAAACATCTTATATATATTGTTGGGTTTCATGATACATACACGCAGTGGAAATAAAATTATAACCATAAGAACTCTCACATGATCCGTGCAATTTGATTAAATAGATTCAAAAAGGGTTCCAAAATCTTACCATGGACAAAAATAGGCAAGACAGTTGGAAGGATGAGAGAGGGTTCACGCTGATGACACTCTATCTCAAGCCTTTAGTGTTTCTTGTCGGATCAAGACATTGCCAATTCAACAATAACCTCTACTGGTATCCACATGAATAGGATGACTAAAAGCGGATTCCATTGAGATTTTAGACTTGGGAAACAATCAATTACAAGGCACTCTTCCCATGAGCCTAGCCATCTCTATGCCACTTCTAAGATTCTTTTCCGTTTCTTCCAACAAATTCATCGGATTCATTCCATCCTTCATTTCCAATGCATCAAATCTTGAAATCTTTCAAATAGACTCTAATGCTCTTACAGGAAGAGTCCCTTCTCTCAGAATGTTGAATAAACTTTGAGCAAATTACATTTACCTCCATGAGGTTTGGCCTAATTTACACTCGCCTTCCTCTTGTTTGAAAATCGAACATTTACATCCCTCAGTTTTAATTCCGTCAATATTTAAGTTCATCTATTAACTTTTCTGTTAGGTTTTTTTTATATCAAAATACGTTTAGCTCCCTCTGTTTATAAAAATAAAACAGTTTAATCCTAAGTTCTAATAAAATAAATAATTTAGTCCTTCAATTTTTTAAATTATTTAAAACTTAATATTTCAATACTAACTAAATTTTAGACATGTACACATATCTCTATGTATATATATTTTTTTAATTATACCAAACACACACTAACACAAAAGTCAAGTTGTAATTTTAATAAATCTATAAATATTCATAAATTTATTTTATATTCACTCTTTTACTTAATTTTATTAATTTTTGGTCCATTTGAAATTAGTATTATCTAAAACTAAAGTAATATATAAAATATATTAATTTAAAAGAAGGCAAAATTAATGAAATCAAACATAAAAATAAATATAAAATAAAATTGATAAAAATTAATGAATTTATTGAAATTATAATTTGATTTTTTAATTTTGAAATGTTGATAAAGACATGTGTAGCTGTTGAAAATTTAGTAAAAATTGTGATTCAAATTTGAAATAATTAAGAAATTAAAAAAGAACAACCATTTTTTATTTTATTAAAATGAAAAGGATTAAAGTGTTAGATTTTATAAGACATAGGGAGTAAAATGTTTAGTTTTATAAAATAGAGGGAGTAAAATATCTTATTTATTAAGATACTAATGAAAAAGTTAACAGAACGGCTAAAGTGTTGACGAAATTAAAACTGAGGGATGTAAATGTTTGATTTTCAAACAAGAGGGAGGTGAATGTAAATTAGCTGAAACTTTAGGGAGGTAAATGTAATTTGCTCTTTTTTCATCTTTCATCATTGGTGTCAACAATTTAGGAAGCTGGAAGGTTGATGATTTGATGTTCCTTTCCGATTTGATTAATGCTACTAGTTTACAAGTATTAGATATAAACCATAATAACTTTGGAGGGCAGCTGCCTTAATATATTGCCAACCTGTCGAAGAAGCTCCAGATATTTTCCATAGCTCAAAATCAAATACTTGAAAACATTCTAACCCTCAAGTTCAATCCTTCCACCATTGCAAAGCTTAAGAATCTAGTGAAACTTTATTTGAACAACAATAGTTTCTTTGAAAATATTCCGTCCTCTATAGGAAACCTGACAAATTTAATTGAAATCATTTTATTTGACAATAACCTTCAAGGTATGATCCCTCTCCAAATATTGGGAGCTGCAAAAATTTACTATCATTAAAGATTTACAATAATTATCTTACTGGTACCATTCCTCTACAAGTTTTTGAACTTTCCTTATTAATATATCTTGACTTATCTGCCAATCGCTTTTATGGTTCCCTTCTCAATGATGTAGGAAAATTGAAACAACTAGGAACTCTAGCCCTTCAACAGAACATGTTATTAGGACAGATTCCTGATGATCTTGGCAGTTGTACAAGTCTAGAATTCTTAATCATGGATACAATCTTTTTTTAAGGTTTTGTTCCTCCATCTTTAAGGTCGTTAAGAGGCATTCGAGAATTTAATCTTTCTCACAATAACTTGTCAGGCAAGATTTCAGAGTTTCTAATAGTTAGGTAAGATTCCAGAGTTTTTAAAAGACTTCAGAGTAATAGAGTTGTTGGATATCTCTTTTAATGATTTTGAAGGTATGGTACCAATAGTATGCATTTTTGAGAATTCAAGTGCAGCATTCGTAGAAGGAAACAAGAATCTATGTGGTGGTGTAAGCACCCAATTTCGGGATGACTAGAGCATGAATGCGATAGAGGACCCGATGATGAAAATAGACTGTGAATTTAGATTTATTGGATTTGATTTATTGGTTTAGAACTAAATTGTAAATTATTTTTAAAATTTATTGT
>CATIWM010378337.1:0-10685 GCA_949671775.1 Mallotus repandus
AAATTAACAAAATAAAACAATATATAAAAATACTAACTAAATGCTATCATAATATAAATTTCATTTACTACATAATAAAAACTTATATCAAAAAGAAATTGATAAAAATTATTCTTAGTATCTAATTAATTAACCAAAAAAACAATAAATCAAAAATCAACAAAAATATTTTAACAACAATTATATCTAACAATATGAATTAACAACAATTATATGCAACAAAATTTAACAAAAATATTCCACCCATCAAAATATTAAAAAATTTAATTATTAAACAAACATATCTTTTGTGGCTTTAAATTTTCACCTCCTCACTATGACCTTATAAAAAAAACTCAAACATATAAGCTAATAATCACAAAATAGTGACAAATTGTATAAAAAAAATTCTATAAAAAAAATAAAAAATTTGCAACCCTAACTACTCTCCATTTTTTAAAATTAACTTTGTAATATATTTTTTGACCTAAATAAATAAAATTTCATACATTTCAAAATAAATATATAGCATTTTTTTTCACTTAATACAACTAATAAATTTCTTAAGCATAACAAAAAAAATATTACAAATTACATGAATTTTATTTCCAGTAACCCTTTGATCTTGAAGGAAGAAGAGATGAATAACCAAAAAAAAGATTTGGCTCACGGGGAGAATAAAAAGTTTTCTGTAGGAAATGAGGGAGTAGCTGGTGAAGAAAATGAGTGGAAGCAAAGCAGAAAAGAAAATGAATTCAGACAACTGAAGAAGCATGTTTTTATAGGCAAAAATATTTCACCCCTATCGCCTGTTACAGTGGCAATATGGGGTGAATCTTTATCGCGACAAGAAGCAACAGGCACGCCTGCTATAGTGTTAGGAAGAAGCGGGTATAGTGGTCATACAACCATTGTGACAAGCGGTAATGCTGATGTCCTGTCTTGTGGATTGGCCGAGACACAACAAGTATACCGCCACTATAATAGGCGGTAATGCTGCTATCCTATCTTGTGGATTGGTCGAGACATAGCAAGCATACCGCCACTGTGATAGATGGTATGTTGTGTTTTCTTCTCCTGTCCCTGCACAATCTTCATACCACCAGTGACAGTGGCGGGAGGCTGCCTTGCTGGTTCAAAAAAAAAATTTTACATCCTTCCGCCTTTTGTACTAGTGGTTTGACTGTGGTAAACCTTGTCTTTTTTCAATACCGCCATTAACAATGGCGTTTTCTTCTTTTTAAATAAAAAAATACCCTAAAATGGGAATCATTTCTAAAACTACCATAAAATGGGAATTATTTTGCTTTTTTGCCATAATTTTGTAAATATCCAAAAAGAAAACTCAAAAACACGAAAATCGCTGATAAGTCACTTTTAAAAGACAAAAAAATGGCAAGCTAAAAAGGAAAGTAAGGGGTTAAATCAGACCCGTTAGTGATATTAACCTATACATATACACACCTGGTTTAAGGATAAATATAACATCCAATTGTTCAGCTCGTGAGACACTTGATAGTTATCCCTGACACGGTGATGAAATTCTCTCGCATTGTTACAAAACACCAAATTACTTAAAAGGGCAAAGTTAGATGTATCGACATTTATAGTATATTAAGGGGTTGTAATTTTTTTCTCCCTTGTTTATTGAGCTACTAAAAAGTGTAGGGACAAAAATAGAAAATCATTAAGAAATTTCTTATCTTTTAATGTGTAATAATGCATTGTAAAAGTCGCTTATAGTGACATGTATAGTTGCCCTTATTTAAAATTGAAGTAGAAGACCTCTCATGGTACATGTTATTTCAAGTATGTTAAAGGTTCAATACATCAATGATCACCTACATTTTTATTTTATTTTAAATAATTAGTTTTTAATTTTTATTTTTACCTAATTTTTATTTTTATTTTATTTTAGAAAAAAAATCATTAAGTAATTTTCAATTAATTTTTTTATCGACAATAGAATATTTTAAAAATATATCACACATCGACATCCATAAGAGTTAATTATATGAGTGATCACTTAACTTCAAACTTTATTTCAAATTAATTCTTGGTTTATAATTTTTTAGTACTTAATTTTTATTTTTATTTCATCTACAATCACCTGATCATTATTTTCATTGAATTTTTTATTATTTTTTCATTTTTTTATTCATTGTTGTCATTTATTACTTTTTTTTGTCGTCAATCTAAATAATTTTGAGTGTTTTGAATGTTTTTATAAAGTTTAAAAGGAATAAATATATATATATATATATAAATAATTTTTGGATTTATAATTTTATTATCAGGGTCTGTAATTTTTTTGCAATACTTCAGTACCTTATAATTTCAATTTTTTTTTATTTTTACATATTTGGTGGGCAACACATGTAATTTTTCTACATTCGAATACAAAAAATTTAAAGTTTTTGATTATTTGATAAAGGGTGACAACTCGTTTGTAGATCCTTCCTTCGAATATGGAAGGATAAGGGTGATAAGTAGATTGTAAAGAATGTTGTAAATGTCTGAAATGAATGAATAGAGATGAGAGGTAAATATAGAGGGATATATAGTTCAAACATCATTGGATTTGAACTCCCTTTGTTGATAATCATTGTCGTTGTAGGACTAGTTCTCTTTGTTAATATTGAATCCAGATATCCTTTTCCTTTATGGACTTGAACTCCTTTTAAGCTTTAGAGTATTGGACTCTCATTTTTGACCTGGATATGTATATAGGAAGAGTTCCCAACATGTTTCTTGGATGTTTATGTCCAATTACTATGGAATGATGATGATCTTTGTATCGTCCTCTGCATGTACTTTCGTATTGAGCTTCCTATGAATCTGAGCACTCGTAGTGCTTATAAGCACACAGAGTGCTGACTATTAATCCAAGCACACTTAAAGTGCTAGTGGGCACACATAGTATTGAGTATTGAAACAAACAAGCGTAGTGCCGAGAATGCCTAGAGTGCTGGTGGACACATATAAAGTGTAGAGTATTAATCTGAGCACACGTGGAGTGCTGGGAGGAGCACGCTTAGTGCCAAACACATGTAGAGTGCTGGTAGGAGCACGCTTAGTGTTGAGCATGCATAGTGCTAGGAGGATGACGAGTTTTTGTTGAAAGCCCATAGGATGGGTCCCTGAAATGAATCACATGCGGTTAATATTAAATAATGAAAGATGGAGTTTTACCAGTACTGTAACTTGGTGTGATTTCTAATGCCATCTGAAAGTTCTAAGGATGGTTCTGTACGACCTGTGATCTGTCAGTTATGTTTGAAATTTGAATTTTAAAAGAAACACGTTCATGATAACTGGAAGGTCATTTCAATCATGGAGACGTTTCTGCTGCTCTTTTGTAACTATTTTGTAACTATTTATATATGGGCATTTATTTCCTTTATATAATTCCTAGAATATCCCTGGTCTAATAATAATTAGTTTGGCAGTAAAGGGCAATTACTGTATATCTAAAATCTTCTTTCACAATATAAATTAGTGTTTCTATAAGGTTCTTCATCTTTTATCTTCCTCGTTGTCTTAATTAGTTTTAGAGTTTTGGTAGCCACTTCTCTTCTACAGCTGTCTTATTCTTTTCTCAACTTCCTTTAATAGCTTCTATGCTGTAATAACCTACTTTAAGGTCAGATCTTGCCATCTCCATCTTTAATTCTTACTTCGATTGTATTATTTTTAAAGAAGCATGGCTCTTAGGAAAAATATTGATTCATCCTAATCTGAGTTGAAAGTAGATAAACAAATTCTTAAGAGGTGTAGGAAATAGTTTAGCATTCCTCCAGAATATAAAACCTTTATTATGAATAGGAATTTTAGGGCACACCACCTTCTTAACAGTGATAACAAAATCATTATGTATATAGATCAACTAGAAGGAGGTTTAAGGTTTCCCTTATGTCCTTTAATTAAGTAGTTTTTGAATACATATTATCTTACACCCAATCAACTTCACCTTAATAGTTACAAACTTCTGACTGCTTTTTGTAAACGTATTTATTCACATGGTCAGGAACTAAATATGATCATGCACTGATACATGCTTACATGGCAATACTTATCGATCTTCTATCTCTGAGCTTCTGCCACAATGACTACTTGCTCTCTTCTTTCCTCAAGTATGTTTTGGCAAATCTGAGCATTAATGTAATTGATATCTTGATATTCATTAGATACTTGGTAGCTTCCAGATTCTATTTCAACTGGGAAGATGACATCTATTTCATAGGGTAGTCTGAATGGAGTTTGCCTGTTGAGCTTTTGGGTCTAATTTGGTATGCCCAGATTATGTTGTATAGCTCATTAACCCAGTTACTGTTGACCTTTGCATGATCAATATCTAATTAACCATGGTTTTGACTTTAACAATCAATTTTAGTTTATTAATATGTGTGTTTAAGTGTTTATTTTAGTTAGGTTTACACCCATGCTCAATTGGTGAAGTTTTAAAGCTAAAACAAAGTCATTTGGGAGTCATAAGACTCCTTACAATCTTAGTCATGATTGTAAGGAGCATCACAAGCCAAACAAGAGCCCAATTCATGTCATATAGAGTAATAGTGACTCTCACGGTCTCCCTCACAATTTTGAGCATTACCCTCATGATCATGAGCATCCTAATTATAATATGGAGCAAGTAAAATTAAATTGAAAGAAAAAGGTAGTGACACTTACAGGCATGGTTATGTGAGTGTAACCTTGATGATGTGGCAACCTCTATAATGGCTATTTTAGAGCTCTAACGACTCTGAAACTAAAGTTCATGATCGTGACACCTCCCCTCACGATTATGAGGAGCGTTTCTCCTATAAAAAGTGAAAGAAATATCAATTGAATATGGAGAAGTTTTAGGGATAAAAATTAAAGCTCCAACAACTATATTTTGGTCCCTTCACTATAAATATAAGCTCAAGACATCATTTAAAGAGTTAGAGATTTTATGGAGTAAATTATTATGTAAAACTCATTGATCTAAATTTATTTCTTTTATAAAATTTCCTTTGTATATTCTATATTTGCAAACAAACTCTTGTTGAGTTTGTATGTACCCTTCTTATGAGAGTTGGGTAAGTGTCAGAGATAGGATTCTTTTATCTACTCATTAGTTGGGGTTGAAGAAGTGAGTAGTGAGGTTCTTTATCTTTGGCTTGTTATTGATCCTTTAAAAAATAACTTGTTATAAAGGTTTTGAGTTAGCCTTGAAAACTCAATTGGGAAGGTTATAGGTGAAGTGTGAGCCTAGAAAATACTTGGTGAAAGGTTGTGAGTGAGCCTTGAAAACTCAAGTTGTGAAGGTTGTGAGTGAGCCTTGAAAAGTCAAGTTGTGAAGGTTTGAGTAGAGCCTTGAAAAACTCTTGTTGTAAACAATCCAAATTAATAGATTGGTATGGGGTTAAAAATCCTAACTTAGGGATAAGTTAGGTAGAGATGTAGGTTCATTGAGGAACCAAACTTCTTAAATTATTTATGTCAATTTCCTTTCTTATTCTTATCCTTGTTCATATTTATTCTTCCTCAAATCACCTTTGAATTTACTTTCAATTATACAATTTTCCTCTAAACCTCATTTAGCCCTATTAACCCTCTACCTCTAAGACATTTTCAATTGGTATTAGAGTTTGGGTTCTATGTACTTAATTGCTAGAATACAAGATTATGAGGAGTGAATACCTTTCTTTCCAAACCTATAAACCTTTCTTCAATGGGAGTGACTATCCTTTTTGGAAACAAAAAATGGAGTTTTATCTTGATAATGACTCCAATAAATTATAGGATGTAATCTTAGATGGGTGGAACCCTCCTATAAAGATGGTGGAAGGCATCTAAGTTACAAAGGAGAGAATGGAGTGGTTTCATAATGAAAAAGAGGAGAATAATAAGAACAAAAGGGCTATATTGGTTTTTATTGCTTCAATGTCAAGAGATGAAAGAGGCAAGTTTCAACATTGTATATTGGCCAAGGAGATATAGAAGACCTTAGAAAATCATTATAAAGGCAATATCTAAATGAGATCCAAAAAGGTCCAACTCTATGTATTTCAATATGAGATGTTCAAAATAAAGCCTCATAAGAGAATCATCGATATGACAAATTGATTGAATGCTCTCTTGACCCCCTTGAGGAAGTTGGGCAAGCACTACACCAAAAAAGAAGTCAATACTACGATTCTATGAGTGCTACCCAAAAATGATTAGGAGCTGAGGGTGACTTCAAATGAAGAATCTTGTTATTTTTGTAAGCTTTAAACCAATATCCTTATTGGTAAGGTTCTCATTCATGAGCTTACCTTGAGGTAAAAGGAAGAGGAACAATAAGGCAAAGAAGAAAAGAAGAAGAGTCTAGGATTCATAGCATCATAAAACTCAAATGATGAAGATGACATGGAAGACTCAAGTAAAGATGATGAGGAGATTGCATCATTCACAATAAGTCTCATGGAGAACATAAAAAGAAAGAACTTAAGCAAGCAAAAAGAATCTAAGAGAAGTGGATTCAAGAAGGCTAAAGAAGTCATATGCTTTAAGAGCAAAAAACTTAGTCATATTCAAGATGAATGTCCTAAGCTTAAGCAAAAGCACAAGGTAGCAAAAAATAGGAGAAAATCTTTCAAAGTCAGTCAGGATGAGTCATCTGAATTTGATGTGAACTAATCCAACACCCAACATGATGATTAACTGAAGTATAAAGTATCAATTACAAGGGCTGAAGCAAAGAGACTTAAAGATGCTTTAAAAGGTTTAATGATATGATCTTGATGTGATCCTTAGCTTAATTATTATCAATTCATATCTTGATAGCATACTTTAGTAATTTAGACATAACTTTCGCTACTAAAGTTGGATTGAGGTGATTTAAAATGCTATGAAAAGATAAGAAAAAGAGTTATAATTTATTTAGAGACTATTTTAACAAATTCAATCGTCTTATTTCATGCACGACTGTGCATCAAATTATGCATAGTCATGCCTGATTCGTGTTTTGGGTACACAGTTGTGTGCATTCTTCCATACAGTTGTGCCAGAGAGCAATCAATCAAGTGTATTTAAGGTGCATAGCCATGCATCTTTTAGCACACTACTATGTGTGACAGTAGACTAAGTCTTTTATTTTATTAGGGTTTACTTTTTGATGTTTTAAAAGTTTATTTGTTTCTAACTTTATTCCTAATTAGTTTTGCACTATAAATAGCCATCTCAGGGTTGTAAACAAACCAGTTCTAGACGGCGGGGTTTAGCGCATGTCTAAGTAAATTGCAATCACGACACTGTTTGAGCTTAGGGCTTTAGGGAACACATTACTATATCATAAAGACATAGTGTGGAGATGAGGAGTCACCACCCAGGGTAATAACTAGGAAAAATTGTAGGCGGTGTAACTTGATTCTCTAGAAGAAGTTAGCACCACAATCAGGAAATTCTAGGCACGAAATACAAACTTCTTTTAGTCTCGTGTTCTTTAAAATTAGTTTATGAATTACTATCTTATTCTCTAATTACATGCAATTTCATTTAAACCCTAATTTAGCATACATCTAACTCTAAGGAAACTAGTCATAAAAGAGCACATATAAAATGCATTCATAAGGCACAACATCCCTCAGTCTAAACTACATTGATTTTAATTTTAATTTAGCTAAATCTACATATTTTATTTACTAAATATAATGAAACTAAAGGTAGGCCTATATGTTAATTAACTGGTGAGCTTATATCTACAAATTTTAATTCTAAAGAAATGGGCTCAAGTCTATCAATTTTAAAAGAAAATGGAAATGAATTAATGAGCCTAATACTACATATTTTATTATACTTATACTGCTTTAGGAAAGCTGTGCACAATTCTTTCCAATAAGCTTGAATTGATTTTTCTAACCCATGGTACGAGTTCATTTCCATACCTTCTAAAGACAATACAAATAACTTTCTCACTACAGAAAATGGAGCTTTGGTGGTGTTCATAGTTGTTATATATTGACTAAGGTGAATCCTTGGGCTGGGGCATTTTGAACTTGTCAGGTAGCTTGTCACCCCCCATGCACATTATGTCATTGAAGTCAAATACACACCCCATGCCTTGTCTTCTCATTAGTTCCTCCACTTTTGCCATTTTGTGGGCCAATTTTTACATTTTCTTAGACTTAAGTTCCTAAACCAGCTTAAGTGATTCTTTCTTAGCCTTCTCAACCATGTAGTTTTCCACATCTTCAACTTTCACGTTTACAATAGGCATATTCTTAGTAGAATTCAAGGGTTGCCCCCTAAGATTATTAGCATTTGGATCATCTGTAGCTTATGGATCAGCAACAGGTGGTACCACAGGCATAGGTGTAGCAACAAGAGGTGGCATTAATCCAGCTAGGGCTTGTTTTAGTTCATCTTGAATTATAGATCTCGTGTCATCCATCAAAGCTCCTTTTATATCTTCTAAGGTCCAGTTTCCTCCCTGTTGTTGTTCCATTTCTTCTATTTACTTAGAGCTGGCATTGGTGATGCTTCTAGGTAAAGTGGATTGATAAGAATTTTTTTCCAATAAGTTGAGGATCTCTTTTGCTATTGACTATGGACTTGAAGTGGTTCTCTTCAGTTTGTCAGTATGGTGCATGAAATGCATGTATGCATGTATGCATGATGCACGTGCTATGCAACAAGTAGTAAATAACAAGTATTAAGTCAAGTGTACAACATGCATCCTTCCAACCTTATTTTTCCCACACACGTATTCAATGGCGAGTTTCTTTTCCTAGGATTTTTGGTCTTGGCCTTAATATTAACAGGGGATATCAAGAACCAACGCACATGCTAAATCTCTCAAAGCAATAAAAACATAAAAACAACATTTCTAACTATAAAAGTGTAGCCTAATCTTTTTAGCTCAAATGGGCCTCTTAAGTATGAGCTTAGGCTTTTATAGATAGAAATACCTCATGGCAACATACACAACCAATTTGGGTAATCCTAAGGGAAGTTACTAGGCCACTACATGTGCTAAGTCTAGTGGAAAAGTTAAGGTCCTCTTAACAAGGTGCCCTCCTTTAAGACTTGAGTTATAGATCAAGGTCAGAGGGGCCTGACATCCTTTGTAAATTTGAGAGAAGACTACCCCCTTTAAGACTTTAGTCATAGATTCTGGTCAGATGAGCCCGATAATCTCTCTTGAACCGAGTGAAGGCTAAGAGTGATGGTTAGCCAATCTACAATCCCACGAAGCTAGTGGAATCAAAGGACTATAAACCAACGCCATGGGTTTAATAGGGACATGCAAATTAATGCAAGAATAAAATAATAATTAATAAAATAATTCTAAAGAACACAATTAGAATCAATATCTCTTATCCTCAGTGGAGTTGCCACTGTAGAAGGCGAGGTTTAGCGCACGTCCAAGTATATTGTAACCGCGACACTGTTTAAGATCAGGGCTCTAAGGAACACACTGCTATATCACAAAGACATAGCGTGGAGATGAGGAGTTACCACCCAGGGTAATAACTGAGACAAATCGTAGGTGGTGGTAACTTGATTCTCTAGAAGAAGTTAGCACCACAACTAGGAAATTCTAGGAATGGAATACCTACTTATTTGAGTCTCATGTTCTTTAAAATGAGTTTATGAATTACTATCTTATTCTCTAATTACATGCAATTTCATTTAAACCCTAATTTAGCATACATCTAACTCTAAGACAACTAGTCATGAAAGAGCACATAAAAAATGCATTCATAAGGCGCAATGTCCCTAAGTCTAAACTACATTGATTTTAATTTTAAGTTAACTAAATCTACATATTTTATTTACTAAATATAATGAAACTAAAGGTGGGCCTAAATGTTAATTAACTGGTGAGCTTATATCGAAAAATTTTAATTCTAAAGAAATGGGCTCAAGTCTATCAATTTTAAAAGAAAATGGAAATGAATTAGTGGGCCTAATTCTAATTAATTTTTAATTAAATGAAATGAAACCTAAAATCTACCAATTATGGAAAAATGCTTTAATGGGCTGAGCTATGTCTAAAGTTAATTTTGTTAACTAAAAGTGGGCCTAAGTCTAAATTAATCTCATGGGCCTAAATTAATTTTAAAGTTAGATAAACCTAATACCAATATTTAATGAGCCTATTATGATGAGTTAATCCTAAACGTGGGCTTGGGACCAAAAACAAATAAAAAATGAATAAGCGCAAACAATAAAAATAAAAATAAAATAAATAACAAATAAAACATACATACAGTGATTTCTAACTCTAATTCAATTTACATGTAACCTAAAATTAACTACTGCCATCATTGATTTTAATTAGAATTTTTACCAAGTGGACCTAATTGACTAATTAATTTTAAAAGGAAGAAAGTAAAAGTTTCATTATTTTCACTATTGGGGCTATTACAACCTACAAACAATAATAGTTACACGCCCAAAATCAAAAGTAAATACACAATACAAATGCCATTAAAACACATAAAATAAAATTCAAAACGTGAAGGTACAAAAGTTTAACCATTGCATTCCATGAATCTTCATGGATTTTCATAGTTTAATCATGTGTCTCCATCATCATGAAAAACATAAAACATAAAGAATAAAAAATGTTAGAATGAATTAAAATAATAAGCAACGAAAATAAAATAATAACAAATCAAAATTAAAATAAAGAAAACTAAACAAGTAAACAAAGAAAAGCAACGAAACAAAAT
>CATIWM010378400.1:0-11955 GCA_949671775.1 Mallotus repandus
TTTTGAAAAATAAAATATGAAGATTGTTCGATATTATTCACCTTTAGTGTAGATCTTCAACTGAGGGAACTCTAAGCCTCCACCGTTTATTTAGAACACAGAGATCTCAAGGAGAATGCAGATCTCCTTTAAAGCTTCCACCTTTTGTTAGATCAGAGAGATCTATTGTATATTTAAAGGGCTTCCAACACAGACATAGAAGAACAAAAGGACAAAAATAATGTTAATGATCACTGTAATATGAGGTTTTAATAAAAAAATTATCATATCAAAAGATATACAAATTTATCACAACACTTACACAAAGAAATTTAAATCAACTAAGAGAAGTGAATAAAACGGATAGATCAATGATCTATTAATCAGATCTCTCAAAAATAATCACAGATATCTCAAATTATTAGTAAAAACAAAATATAAGTGCAATAAGTGATGATCTCAGAACACACAAATCATTATTAAGAGCACTGAGTCATTTGCATGCAGTAGGAGTAGTGGGTCGAGGGTGGCTAGGGTTTGGGATTGAGGGTTAAAAGGCAGAAGAAAGACGAGGGGGGCTAGGTTACAGAGAGAGAATAGAGAGCGTTAGGGTTAGAAAATGAGAGGTGATGGCGTGAAAATGAGATGCTTGTTAGGTTTAGAGGAGAATGCGATATATATATACTCAGGGTTAATTAACCCTACTCATAAAATGACGTCATTTTGAATGTCGAAAATTTGGGCGGGTTGGTTAACTAATCAGTACAACCGAACCGCCATCCGAATCCGATGATTTTTACCCAACACCCACCGACCCGCCTCTCACACTCTCTCCACCCGATACGCTCTTCAATCTTCGGGCGGGTTCAGATTCGATTATTAGGGCGGACAGGTATTTGCACACCCCTATTTATATTTGACATCTTTTATTAGTGTATATCCTCAACTTACAAAATATTTATTTTGACACTTAAATTTACTAAAAATAAGAAGAATTATCAACAATTATCTTACCATTTGAAGTGTTTAAAATTTTTTTTTATAAGTTGAAATGAAACTATTTCGATATATGAGCTAAATTAAAAGTGTTTATAAGTAATGTTTTTACGTTAAAATGGTCAATTTTACAAGTTCAACGAGTAAACTAATAGAATGTGTTAAGTCCAAGGAGTTGTAGATGTATTAAGCACCATAATCCTTTTGTTTCTATCCTAATAAAGTAAATTTTCTTATAATCTTACTATTTAAATCAAATTAAATTTATTCTTATAAAAAATTATAACTTGATATAGTTTTAGTTATATAATTGTTTTCAAATTAATTATTGGTTTTTTAATTGATGTAAAAATAAAATATATCCCACATTGATTTAATCAATTAATAAAATATGTCAAATTAATAAATATTTTTAAAATAGAACTTAAAAAATATACCTTATTAATTATAATATGGAGTTTATTTTTATTTATGATTGACTCAAATTGAGATCAATTTTATTATAAGTATATAATTATGACTTGTTTATAATGAGTAAAGCTACTTCTAAAAACAAGAAAGTATACATAATCAGTAAGCCCAATATGAAAGAAAGATGGGCTTCAACTCAATGCGGTTTTTTTTGATGGGTTCAAAGTGGGCTCAATGGACTTGGAAGTTCAGGAAAGCTCAGGCCCTGGACACCAGACAAAGAACACAAATATTACTATTAATGAATCAATTCTGATGTTAGTGTTGAGGTGTGGCGACCGCACAAACTACCCAGTGATCATCGAACCGTGTTCATGGGTTTATCCGTTTATTTAATTGTCTTCCACAGCTCCTGTCCTGAAACAGGTATTCTGTAACTGTAACAAACCATGGTATAGGCAACCGACCACAATTTGGCAAAAAGCTACATCTACCTGCTACCTTACCATATTTTTCATTTGCTAAAGTACTACGGTGCAACAAATAGCCTATAAATAAAGGTTAATGCAACAACTTACATGTACATGCGATGTGTTCTAATGATAATAATAATTTTATGCCTTAATGATTTTTTTTCCTTATACTCAAATGGAGGAGGGAAGAAAAAAGGAAATCTCGAATTCGAAACCTCGTTGTAACTGTGGTGAAAGATTTAATCAATAAACCAAAAAACAGTCGTAGGTGTATGCTTTAATAATTCGTTTATATATGAAATTATATTATTATGATTAATTTGGAAATTAATTACATTTAATATTGCGTGAAAATGCTTATGAATTATTAATTAATTAATTAATTAAATTCTAACTACCACCAACATATATATATATATATATTTTCTTGTACTCAACCGAGTATCAATCAATCAATCAATCAGTGGATGGATTGAAATGGATCATTTCTTGAACTTGCTTAGAGGCAACAAACTATGATTATATTTTTAGCATCAAATACATATGAAATACGGTTGAGGTGAGGCCCATACTATATGAATTAAATAGAAAAGAAAGAACACACGCTAGAGCCATTGGATGTATCAAAAGGGGCATTAGTCTTCTAATCCAACGGTAGGAGTTTGCAGAAAACATTCGCATTCATGCAACAACACATACTAGAATTGGAATGTAATGTACACGTCTCTAAAAAGTCATAAAACTTCAAAGCAGAGTCGAGCAGGTGTCGCCTGTGGCGTGCCAAAGCAAACCAAAACCAAACCTCAAAATGCATGCTTTACTGACACGTAAGGAAGGCTTTCTTTTTTATCATTTTCAGTTGCAAATCACGAAACCCATGTTTGATGTCTGTTTGCATCTTATACTTTAATCAACGTAGCATAGGATAGGAAATAGGAATCTCCTATTTTCTGAAAATAAGAAAAGAATCTATTACATCCAACGGTTCATATCAAACGGTTACGTAGATTCAAAGGTGCAGATTAATAGTTGGTATCACCTTGAAACGTTAGCTGAGATGGGCCCTATCCTGTGGTCTGACAATGTAACAATGAGGTAGCTTTTCGCGCCTGGGCACTGCACTATAAAAATATTCTCTTCCCAAAATTCAAGTCTCTCATCGGTTGTCACGTCTTCCTTAATCTTAATCAGTAATGCTCTCTCTCTCTCTCTCTATCTGTGCTATGTGCGATGATTCTGATTGGTCTTTTTTTTTTTTTCCCGTTTCTGCGATGAAATTGTAGTTAAGCCTATGAATTTGAATGCAGTAATAATAATAATCTTTTGGCATTAATGTTGTGATAATCACTGAACATTAATGATTTATATTATGTATGTCTGCATTTGCTCCGACTTTTCCATTTATGTGCATTCCTGTCAGGCAAGGCTTGCTCAATTTAAACTCCAACTTGTAGGTTTAACATCATATGGCGATCAACTTCAAACCGCTAGTGGTTGTTCTGTTCCTTTCCTCTCTATTCTTTTCTTTGGCGTCCTCCGTACCCAATGACGGGTTCGTCAGAATTGCATTGAAAAAGCTCAAATTGGATCAAAATAGCCGACTGGCAGCCAGACTGGAGAACCAAAATGCACAGGCTTTGACAAGTTCTGTGAGGAAGTATGGTCTCCGGGGCATTATTGGAGACTCTCAGGATACTGATATCGTCGCTTTGAAGAACTACATGGATGCTCAGTACTATGGTGAGATTGGCATTGGCACTCCTCCTCAGAAATTCACTGTAATTTTTGACACCGGCAGCTCCAATTTATGGGTGCCCTCATCCAAGTGCTATTTCTCTGTGAGTATTCTGTGTTTATTATTATAATTCATGTGTTGTCGTATACCAGTTGACTCTTCTTGGTTGCAGCTACACAAGAGATTTATATTTTTTCATTACTGATCAGGTTGCTTGCTTCTTCCATTCCAAGTACAAGTCAAGCCAATCAAGTACCTACGAGAAGAATGGTCTGTTTTTACTTTTATCCAGTAACAATGTCCAGTTTCTTTTTCAAATTTCTATTGTTTACATCATCAGCTGACTTTTTGGCTTGTTGATATCAAATCTATTTTCAATATGCTATTCGGTCGTGCTTGTATGAAAGTAGCTCTATTTACTCTTCATTATTTAAAAATACTTTTCACTGCAAAAATTTATAGCTCATTTCTAAACCACATTCCTAGCTTTTCTCTGGAATGATCGGTCATCACTCATGCCTGATATAGAAATGTTGCATAATGATCTTGCATAATCCTTGGCCATATCGTATGTCTTGTGATTATTTATTTATTCCAACCCACTCTACATTCTGTACTTGAATAAGAAGTTTGGCTGAACAATTTCAAAACTCAAATTTGTTTGGTATGGTTAATTTTGCAGGAGAATCTGCTGAAATTCAATATGGTAGTGGATCTATTGCTGGTTTTTTTAGTTTTGACAATGTTGATGTTGGTGACCTGATTGTAAAAGGGCAGGTAATTTTTTATGCCACCACCTATTATGTGCTTTGACCTTTTAGTTCTGATACTTCACCTTGTGGTTACTTCTGTGTTTTCACCCCTTGTACTATTCATTTTTATTTTTGGGTGAATCTTGCAGCAATTCATCGAGGCAACAAAGGAGCCTGGTGTCACATTTTTGGCTGCCAAGTTTGATGGTATCCTAGGGCTTGGGTTTCAAGAAATTTCAGTAGGAAAAGCTGTGCCAGTCTGGTATGTGTTTTTATGATCTTTTTAATTCATTATCTAAAAGTTTTCTCGATATAATGTGTTCTGAGTTGTCTACTTGCACGGCTTACAGGTACAATATGGTTAAAAATGGCCTTGTCAAGGAACCAGTGTTTTCTTTTTGGCTTAACCGCAACACAGAGGAAGAGCAAGGTGGTGAAATTGTATTTGGTGGCATTGATCCAAATCATCACAAGGGAAAGCACACCTATGTTCCTGTGACAAAGAAAGGCTACTGGCAGGTTGGCTGGTGTTTATCCCTTTAATGAGGATGATTAGTAAATACCATTTGCATTATACTTTTATCTTGCTCTCCCTTTTTATATGATTATGATTTTTTTTTTAATTATAGTTTGAAATGGGTGATGTTCTAATCGGCGGTAAACCAACTGGTAGGTCTTCTCTTTACCTATAGTTTTAGAATAAACTATCACAAAGCTCTGTGATTTCATCTGGTTCTAACAGCTTAATCTTACTACTAAACAGAGTACTGTGCTGGAGGTTGCTCAGCAATTGCAGACTCTGGAACTTCCTTGTTGGCAGGCCCAACGGTACGAACAAATTCTTCAACTTTATTTAGCTTAACTATTGAGCTTATCATTTAGGCATGTATGCTGCCCAATTTTGCTCCTAATCAAAATCAGAACATGGAACAAGGATCGTCTAAGAACAGAATAAATGAATATGAGCTTATTATGATTGTTCCTCTATTAATGATTTGTTCGTTCCATTGTGTGTTTTGGGCCCTTCTATTGGAATGCATGCGGATTCTGGTTTCAAATATGAAAATTGTGCATGATATATTAAAAGTAGTCTTATAATAACCTTTTTAACTTCATTTTTGCTTCTATTCTGTTTTCATCTGTGACATTACTCTTGTTAAATGCTTCATCTAGACTTAATGTGAGAAAACAGCCTTTGAAATCTTGACTCTTAATACTTAAACCATCTGGAATTTTTCATTAGTGAAATTCATTGTTATATTACCAATTATGTTTACCTTAAAATATATCGGTTGCTTGACACTCTTCATTTGCAGACTGTGATTACCATGATAAATAAAGCTATTGGAGCCACTGGAGTAGTTAGCCAGGAATGCAAGACAGTTGTTGCTCAATATGGACAAACCATCATCGATTTGCTTCTAGCTGAGGTGAAAATTATGCTTATATTTCAAACGTCCCCTTCTGAACCTTCCCCTCCGCACACCCACACCCACACTCACACCCCAAGAAAAGATTGAAAAAGAAAAAAAAGGTAGAAAGAAAATGATCTGGGGTGTGCTATGGGTTGACTTACAGTTCTGTTCATGCTGACAGGCTCAACCAAAGAAAATCTGCTCCCAGATTGGGTTGTGCACATTTGATGGAAGCCATGGCATTAGGTCAGTTCCTAAAAATGTTCTCTTGTTGTTCTTAATATTGCTAGGGGACCAATTTCATTCCCCTTCACTATCATGTCTCTTATTAGCTGCAAGACATAAACTATACGCATTACCTCTTCTCCGACTGGAAGTAGATTACTTATTAGTATATTTGTTTATAACTGTTTTAAAATAGCATGGGCATTGAGAGTGTGGTGGATGAGAGCAATGATAAGTCATCTGGTATTGTTCGTGATGCCATGTGCTCTGCTTGTGAGATGACAGTTGTTTGGATGCAGAACCAGCTAAGCCAGAATCAGACACAAGATCGCATATTGAACTATGTCAATGAGGTGAAATTGATACATCAATTAACAATTAAGAACTATGTCAATGACGTGAAGTAAATGCTTGATAATTCATTTACTGATTACTTGGGATATGCTTATGATGCTGACTGCTATAGTATTTGTTGCAGCTCTGTGATCGAATCCCAAACCCAATGGGAGAGTCATCTGTTGATTGTGGAAGCGTCTTTTCAATGCCTGATGTTTCATTCACTATAGGAGGAAAAGTTTTTGATCTTTCTCCAGAAGAGGTTTGCTATGGAATCTTTTCTGCTGTTGAGTTATGATGTGTAGGAACTATGATATAGAACTATTAAACACAAGAAATGAGACTATGAGTTTTTTTTTGCTGCTTCTTGTTTCCTTGCTATCAAATACTTGAAACTGTCTGTAAAGGTGCACAAGTGCACATGTTGGTTTCACCAACATTGTCTCAGATGAGGTGGTGTTGGTTACTCGACTGCCTGAATATATATATATAGAATGATAATCTTGGGGTTGGGGGGCACTTTAAGAGTGAGTCTTTTCATTGTTAGAAGGGTAATATCTAGTAAGCAATGTTAATTGACTTAATTCATGGTGTTTTTTATGGTGATGATCAGTACATACTTAAGGTAGGCGATGGCGCACAAGCTCAGTGCATCAGTGGCTTTACTGCTATGGATGTGCAGCCTCCTCGTGGACCTCTTTGGTAATTTCCCCTTGATCGTCTTTGTCAATGATTCAAATATCATATACAAATCGTCCAATTCCTCTGGTTGATTCTAACTAATTTGATCTCATGGATTCAGGATTTTGGGAGATATTTTCATGGGACGCTACCACACGGTTTTTGACTATGGAAATCTGAGAGTTGGTTTTGCACCGGCAGCATAAGGGATCTTCTATCTCAGGGCTTCTCTAATATTTTCTATGTGTTTACTGATATTGAATGTTTTATGTATCTTTAAACAATAGTAAAACTACCGTTGAATTAGCCCAAGCTTAAAAGCAATAGTTTGCTTGTAAAATATTTGTACTTTTGCTCCCAAATATCAAATTCAGTGCAGAGTGTGTGCTTTGCAGAAATGCAGTAAATCTTGAATGTGTTATTTATTATATATGCGGTTGCTCCTCTCGAGGTGCGAATGTCCTGTACTTTGGGGATGATTACTCCAGTGTTGCCAATGCAATTGCAAATGAAAAATTTCATTAGCGTTGAAGTGTATATACTCTAATAAATTGCAAATCATGCGCTTAAGATTTGAAGGATGTCGTTTTTGTAATTTGTTTACATCGATCTAAGTCTAAGATGCATGATAATACATTTCTAAGCTTAAATTCCAAGCAGGCCATAATTTCAAACCGAATGCTTCTCATGGCTGTTACTGTACGTCTTACTAAACTCCAAAGTCCAAATATTTTAGCTACCCAATTCCGTATCAAGTGAACAAAGTTATCTCCAAATGGACAACATTTCTTCCTATCGTTCTAGATAAGTCACGTTTCTGCCTGATTCCAACCCTTTTTCCATGGTGCATGCATGCATTAGCACATGAATTTTATTTTACTTTATGAGAAACGTTTTTCATCTTGTCAAATGGATGGATAAAGGTAACATTAATGGAAACGCGACAATAATTTACACGAGAAAAAGATTCTACCACACCGTCCTGAACTGTCTTTGATAGTGAGCTGCTGCATAGGACTATGATATCTTAGTTGGAAGATGGTAGATGGCAGCTGGTTTCGAGACCATGTGGATTAATTGTGGTGAATTTTCTTTTTCTTTATTCATTCTTTTTCCTCGATATATTTTTAAGATTATAATCCTAATAAGCTTTCTTTTCTATTTCTTCCTTACTCTGGAAGGAACTCAAGCAAGGTCAATCCTCAGTTATTTAGCTAAGGTTTCCAGCTAGGAGAAACAATGAAAAAATGACAAGATCCTGAAAAATTTTAATCTAGTCACACTTTATATCGATAATTGATATGCATGCATGAGCTTTTAGGCCTCTTTATGGCAAAGCCTCAATGCATGTGGGTCCTCAAGACATAAACCTTATATCCTGAGTCTTCTGTTCTGATCTTTGATGATGAGAAACTGGCGCAAGAAATGGAAAAGGAGTGGGAAAATAAATAAATAAATGAAATCCTTAATATGGGTGCTAACACTTTTACCGAAACCGAAAGCCCAAATATGAGAGATGAAAGGAGGAGAAGCCAAGAAAAAAGGTGGGTGTCGCATGAAGAAAGCAATTAGAATGATTGTACATGTGTTTACTTGAAAGGGAGTTATGATAGATACCACCAAAAGTTTACAAAAAGCTAACTGTCAAAGGCAGTCTAACCTCAAAAAGGCCACAGCCAACTATTAAGGTGAGAGTAAAGAACAAACAAAGAAGGGTTGTTGTTGCGAATGTGAGTTGGACAAATTTTGGCTAGCTGGTTTAGTGGATGTTCTTTTGGATTCTTGGCTTTCTTGGAGTTGGTTGCAACTTACAATGTACAACGTCATGTACTCTCATCTTTTAATGATAGAAATCTTAAGCTTAGCTTTGCTTTTATTCCTATTGGTTACTTCACCAACAATCATAGATAAGATCATAATATGGATTTGGCACTTTTAACGACGGCTCTGAAAACTAGGGCTGTGCATAATTAAGAAATGAATTCTACGGTATCCCTTGCCCAAGTTAACTCAACTTGATCTAAGAATGAATATTGAGGACAATTAGTGGATCCCCAACTGGCTCTTTGGTGCTAATGAATTAATTATAATTATCATCAACTGCACCTATGCCGGTTAGGTTCAAGGTATCACATCAGTATTGAAGATTTACATCCATAAGTTTACATTATCCAATTAGACTTGTAAATTGTCAAAGTCATGCAAACAAAGAATTATAGTGATATAATACTAGACTTGCAATAATTTATTTACTAGTTACTCCTAACCCACAAACCTAAAGTTTATAATATCCCTTACAAATGATTCCATCCATTGTATTCCACTCCATGCTCATCAGCAAGATGTTACCGCACACTACGCACATTCTCACGTGGTGGCACGTGGACAGTATAATTTGGTACCTAAGCTAAGCAATAGGATTAAGCAACCGTCCTCTCATGTCAGGCCAAAAGCCTTTTGTAGCCACCCTTCTTTTGCCACTTGTCATCCTCAGACTTAGGGAGATAAAAGAAACGGCGGCCGCCCATTGGCCAACCAAAAAAAACAATGTTAAAAAGCAACCATTTCTTGCATTACGGCCAAACACATACATGCCAAACTACAGTAACAAGATCAACTGTTTGCTTATATATATATATTTCTGTACCTACCATAACAGATTAACATGCCTAACCAAAACCACAAGTTTTCTTTAAATTTTTCACCCTCTTCCAGTCTCTCCAGACGTTAATGGATCAGAACTGGACCAGAGGCCAAGTTCTTGGGCGGGGCTCTACTGCCACCGTCTCAATCGCTAAAGTCAACGAGTCCGGTCTAGCTTTTGCTGTTAAGTCAGCTGAGCTCTCAAAATCAGAGTTCTTGAAGGAGGAGCAGAGCATTCTTTGTACATTAAATTGCCCCCAGGTTATAGGGTACAAGGGACATGATCTTTCTCAAGAAGATGGTAAGCTCTGGTATAATATTTTCTTGGAATACGCACCTGGCGGCACACTTATTGATGTAATTCGCCAGCATGGAGGTCGGCTTGATGAGGGCATGATCAGATCGTATGCTAGGGATGTCTTGTTGGGTCTTCACCATCTTCATTCCAAAGGCATAGTACATTGTGACATTAAGGGTCATAACATTTTAATTACTAGTGATGGCGCAAAAATTGCTGACCTGGGCTGTGCTAGGAAGGTTGATGATGTGTCGAGAACCAATTGGGCTGTGAAGACTCCAATAGCTGGCACTCCTGTGTACATGGCACCTGAGGTGGCGCGTGGTGAACGCCAAGGCTTCCCTGCTGACGTGTGGGCTCTTGGGTGCACGGTAGTTGAGATGGCCACAGGAAGGGCTCCATGGACCGATGTTTCTGATCCTGTATCTGCCCTTTACCAAATTGGGTATTCAGGTAAATTGCCAGAAATTCCAAGCTTTATGTCTAAGCAAGCTAAAGATTTTGCAAGCAAGTGCTTGAAGAGAGATCCAACAGAGCGGTGGTCAGCTAGTGAACTCCTAGAACATGTTTTCATTGCTGAGAAGCTGAGCTCTGTTTTGAAGGATGCTACAAGTTCAATTGCGGATACTCCAACAACCGTATTGGACCAAGGTTTATGGGACTCAGGGGAGGAGTTAGTGGCAACTTGGAACTCGACCCATAAAAGTTGTTCTCCAGCAGAAAGAATTCGAAATTTGGCCGAAGGCACTGCCAAAGTGCCTAACTGGGCATGGGATGGGGATTCTTGGGTCACCGTAAGAAGCAAAGATTCTTCAGGCTCCGAGGATTGTAACGTGGAGCATACCCATGATGCTACAGGAACCAGTGGGGTGAGCATAGTTTGGGTTAGTGGGGAACATAATTTGATTAATATTATTTGTAATGAGCCCACAAGCATTGGTGGAATAAGCACATTGTACATTAGCAATAATGGCTTCTGTAGAGATAGAACCGGGCATAATATATTGTTTATGCCTTACAGATGTAAAGAACATGATGTATGTTGCAGTTGGAACTTTGAAATGGGAATGAGCATTCTGTGTTTTTCACTACAATTCTTGCATAATTTACTTCTTTTTTTCAAAGAAGTTTCCTATCATCAAACATGAACGTGGCGGCTTCATGGGCTAGAAGGCTGCCTTCGTGAGGCAGGTCTATGACTAATAAAGTAGAACTTTTATATGAGTAATGATATGTGTAGTTGCAGGTTTCTAGAAGATAAATTATTTTCTTAAATTATTTGATTCTGATGTAGGACAACAGTAACACATTTTCCTCCTTCATTTGCCTAGTCAACATAGGTTGTTTCAATTAGTCATAATCAGCTGCGTTACAGCTGAGTTTAAGAGTGTTTTTATTCACTTATTTTTAACATTTACAGCTACCAAACCCTTTTCTAAAAGGGCTGCCCAACTGTATGAAATTTTAGTTGTATTTAGGTGACTTTTAGGTGTATTTTTTCAGCATTGCAGGCTACCAAACCTTGACTAAAGGAATGACCAGCTGTATTTTTATCTTTTATGTGTATTTTCAAGAATTGTAGGCTGCCAAACCTTTAACTAAAGGTATGACCAGCTGTATTCTCAACTTTGCAGCCTATATAAGGCTGAATTGTTTAGTTTTATGATCAATCTATTCCTAATAAAAATTCTGTTATCATATGTATCAAAACACATTATTCTGTAAGAGTTATAGGCTGTTTCAACCTCAACTCTTGTGTATTTCAACCAGATTTTGAGTTGTTTCAATTCTAAATTCTGAAAATCTTTGTTTCACCGCATCAAAGACATAGCTCATTGTGCAAGCACCAAGGGTAAGAATCAATTGACTAATTGATCCAAGTAACAACATTTAAGGAATCAAACTCGATAGAAAAAATTACATCACCTGAATAATAACCAATAGACGCCAGGTGGAGTGCTTTCCTTATAGCAATAACTTCAGCAACATTAGAATCAAAGATACCATAAGG